>APFE031275896.1:0-17188 GCA_000404065.3 Pinus taeda | reverse complement strand
AAAGATAGATCAACGCCTTAGAAATTCAGCCTCTTCGAGGGGGCAACCTCCTTTACATTACATAAATGAACAATTCTTCGATGATTCAAATGACAAAACCTCCTTTCTATATATAGGAGTCTAAGGAGTCACAATATACCCCAGCCGACCTAACAATAATAATATGAGCCACAAAAATAACAATAGAGGGATTCTATGGGGCACAATAATAACAATATGGGGATAATAGGGGCACAACAATATTAATAAGGGATGTAACTACAATATTAATGGGTTAATCACTAGTATTATAGGGACTCAACATTAACATGGCTAGATTATTTCCCATGGAGTTTCAAATCGATGACCTTCACATCATAGAGTGCCTTAATAATACATCCCATCACTATTTATTCTATGCCCTGTGGGAAAAGTATTAGAACATTTATTAATGAACCTTGATTGAAATTTCTAGGGATGGTTCTTGAGGATGAGATCATGTATGGGGCCAAAACCTAACTTTTTAAGCCATCTGGGGCTCATATAACATGCATGGGGCCTCAAACCACAACATAAAACCTACATTGGGAATATTTGGCATGTCTATATGATGCGGTGGAAATTTTAGGCATGGGGAAGCCAAGTATGGTTTTCATGGACCAAATCATGGTAAAAGGTCAAAAGAAAAATCCTTAGACCATGAAATTTTCCTTTAGATCTCTTGGATGGGACCCATGACCTTCACATAAACTCTATAATAGGGAACCATTGGCTTGCATGTGATATATGGTGTCCATTTTGATATTTGAAACACCATTAATGTTTATCAATGCAAAGGTCATGACCCATAGTTAAATCACATGGTATAAGGCCATAATGATTCCCTTTAGGACTCATGGACCATCTGTAGTACCATAAACCAACACACATGCCCTACATAAGGAATAATTAGCTTATAATAGAGATATGATCACCATTTTAAGGATTTGTGAAAAAACCATATTTGCACCTTAAGGATTATTTTAGGGCTAATGACCCATGAAAACTATCTAAAAAAATGTATATTGATCAATAAACTAATATGGATATTCCATTGAATAGCCCGTAAGAACAAATCTCATAAAATTATACTTAAAAAGTTGAAATCTACATTGTGAGGGTTTATTTCTATTTAGATTTCTAAATTTCTAAATTATTGTTTATTATGTGTGCATGCAAATTATAATTATGCAAAAAATAGAGAACAATGAAATAAAAACCCACAAACTAAAATTGACTTAAGATATATCTTGGGAAACGATTTTGAGAGAAACCCAACTGGAAGGTGAGGCCACTCTGCTCTCTTTATTTGAATAGAAAATGGAGGAAAGTACAAAGAAGTAAGGCCCATGGCTCGAGGGATATTATAGTGCACAAATAGTCTCTATGTGCTCTATCCCCATCCCTCTCAGCTACTTTTCTCATCTATGGAACAAAATGCACTAAAAAAGAATGGAATCACTTTTCCTCCTAGTGGTTTGATTATAACACAGCCTGATTGCCTACTAGTGGTTAGGTTTGAATCCTTCAAACTTTAACTATAGTTACAATATGGAATCTTCTGATTCTTCTTCATAATGATCACATGGCTGGCCAATATTCCATGAATAATGTGGGCTGATGTGGCATCTTATCGAATTATGGTGGTAAAAATAGGAAGGTCAACTTTTGAGTTCTTTTGCATATGAACTTTGATTGAGACGATTATTGTATAATTGGAAAGTTGTTTATATGTAGAATAGGAAAAAAGGATGCACACTAAAGCGAAAAAGTTTTAACCCCAAAAAATGTAATTTGATGCCTCAAAATGCTCCCAGAAGGTTTATGACCCCAATTTTCCAAACTGGGTCATGTCTGTTAAAAAGGTTCTTTGACCTGATTCCTCCACTTTTTCCACTCTAAAAGCATCGAAATGGGTGAAAAAAAATATAAAAATCGAATCTAGATCACATATGCATTGTAAAGGAAATTCTTGGCTTAAAGGTGTCATATGGGAACAATGATGAGAGTTTTCACACTAGAGATGGTTTTTGCAACCTTTGACATGATCCAAGTAGAAAAACTAGAGTTTTAGGACTTAAAATGTTCTTTTAGGGATCATAAGACATGTACTAGATCCAAAATCTCCATACTAGCTATATAAAGGGAATATTTTAGCTACAAGTGTCATATGGGTGTCATTATGAGTTTTTGCACAACACTGATGGTTCTATTAGTGCCAGTCTTCGCAGCCTGTCACCAAGGATCAACATGAGCTCTTACTAGGTTTGGTTTTGTTAGATGTTTTGCACATGATATTTAGCACAAAACATGTCACAAATGTGTCCATCAAAAGAAGCTTGGAAAAATCTTTTCGACGGTATATCACATTCCTGTAATCGGTTTTTGGATCATAAGATATGATCGAAATGAATGATTGATTCTTGGTTATGCATGTTTTGAGGTCAGTTGCTGCACACAGGGACAAGTTTACTACAAAATCAGTCTGGATAGGAATTTTACAAAAGTGAAAGAGGTTTTTGTCCATCACATACCAAATAAAAAAAAATTCCTTCAGTTTATGCATGGGTGCTACTATGTGGGAGATATGTAGTGATATTTGGAGCTTGCATTAAAACAAAGCAAAATTTTCATTTATTTTATTGTTTTAGTTATTTTAGTGCGGTGCCATTTTACAACATATGGAAAGTAATTTTGCAAAACCCAAGGATTTTTTTGTTAATCATGAGCCATATAACAAAAACCTCTTTCAGTTTTGTAACAGGTGCTATGGTTTAGGAGATATGAGTTCATCTTCAACACCTATTTTCATAAATTCAGTCCAAGTTTAATGTAACTAGTTCTATTTTGAAGAAAAAGGTTGAGCTATATTCCCTTAGTACAAGGATGAGAAAATGTATATATTTTATGAATTTCATAGTGTAGAGGTTCGATTTTTGCAACAGGAAGAAGCATTTGGACTGTGTAAAGTTTTATTGAATATCATAATAAAGCGGTTTTTGCCCTTTAGGCCTGGGATTCATCGCGATGCTGATGTTTAGTATGTTTTTCCTGTAATTCATTTGCACATTATGCTTTTTCTGCCTTGTTACAATATTATCTAATTGATATGTTAGGAATTCATTCTTAATGATGCTCCTTTCATGATGATTTTGTTGTTAGTTGTAATGGTTGTCTTAACAGAATTCATCCCCAGCTAGATGCTTTGTTGAGCAACCTCGTGATTATCTTTCATCTAAAGTTGTTGTTGCATATTCATCCTTTGTCCAATGCCTGCAGGGTAGCGGGATTTCTCCCCTGTACTTCTCACATTTACAATCTTCACTTGGCTGAATATGGCACTTAATTTTTCCCAGGTTTTCTGGCAGAAATTGACATTGATTCCATAGTCCAAATCATCCTTTCTCTTGTTGTTTTGACCCAAAACAAAATCAACCAAAAACCCTAGATCTACTATACCTAGCCTAAAATTAGCATTCGTTTCAGTCATCTCAAGCCCTAGCTTCCAATATTCTAATTGAGATTGACAAGGAGAGAGCCCTCTCTCGACCTAATTAGGCTAGCTACTAGGTTAAGTGTGGTTTGATGTTACCCTAGACCTGCCTTCCTTTAGACTGAGGTAGATTTAGGCACTAACACATTCTTGAATATTAGTTATGGTATAAATAATAAAATCAACATATTAGTACCTAAAATATACTTTTAGGGCTCATGGACCATGCATAAAGTGAAAAACCAAAATACAAGCCCTATAAGGAAACATTTTGCTTACATGTGTCACATGGTGTGCCATTATGAGGTTTTGTGCATTAAATATGATTCTCAAGGCCTTAAACATGGTGCAAGGAAAAAACAAGTGTCTTGTAGAATAGCAAATGCTTTTAAAGTTCATATATCATGCACAAGATAATAAATCGCGTAATGGGCCTTATGATGTGAATCTTTGGGCCACAAGTGTCACATTGGTGCCTTTGTGAAGTTTTGGACATTATGGATGGTTCTTTGGGCCTTCCCCATGGTTCAAGGAGGAACATTTATTATAGTGAAAATATGCTCATAAGTTTCATAGACCATTTGCATGTTCTAAAACCACAATATAGGCTCTCAAAGATGAATATTTGGTTCAAGTGCTATGTGTGTTCCATTACTGGGTTTTGTACACCAAGGCTATCTCTCTAGGCCTTATCCATGGTATAAAGAGGAAAAAAATCATATTATTGGATAATATATGATTTTATGGGTCATGCACCACATAAAAAGTCTAAAACCACCATAGAGACCCGGTGAAGGAAATATTTGTCCTACATGTTATGTGTGGTCGTTTTTTCACCTTGTACATGGTACATGAGGCATGAAAGCATACTTTAGGACTTAAAACACTTACATTATTTTTGAACCATGTCCAAGGCTAACCTTATCCATCTCTCTTCCTCCTCCCCCCCCCACATGTCCACATGCTTTCACAGTCATTGTGTATATAGGTTAGACACCTCAAACTTTACTTGAACGTGAGTTTGGCACATTTTACGCGTATGCAACAAATAAAAAAATTGAATTTGTTACATGTCTATTGGATTATCGGCTAAACACTATGTCATACATGTGTAATAATATTGTGAGATGGAAAATGGTTCACCATAGTTGTAACCCAAATCACTCTCATTCCACCATTGAAGGAGTCATATTGTCACAACCCTAGGGGCTCTAACCATTACGAGGCTCCTTTTGGGTGCACCATGACCCCTTTATCATGTGGCATTGATGTGTTTTGCCTTTGATTTGTGAAGTATAGATTTAATTTGAACTTCACCCCACAATAATTTTACTTATATAATCTCTATCATTGGTTACCTAGTGGAATATCATAACCCTTTGATACAATGTAATTAACTTACTGTCTCTTATACTTCAATTAATATTTTATTCATTAACCATACATGAGCATCATAAGCAAGATATTAAACCATCAACAATATCATCATACACACACACAATATATAGGAAATTACCCTCCAACTTTCTGCTATTTATCATGAGTCATAGATGCAACAATTCCTTGAGCCAATGGCTCAGTTCATAGAAGTGTATAACCAAATTCCCAAAAAATACCATAAATCCAAAACCTGTTACATTTCCCACTCAAGTTTTCTTTCCAACCTTTGAACATCACTCGGGTCATCTCACACCCTTCATACCTATTCAAGTTATTTTGAACCCATTAAACCCTACCTAGGTTTTTTTTCTACCAGAGCAACCCTACTCAAGTCACTTGTCACTTGGCCCAACGACACTTTGATTTGGATCTATGCTTAGATGGGTCTGTATGACCACAGACTCCCAATTCCTCCCTTCATCTCAACTCCCTTGTACTTCACTACAATATTTCGCAACTCGTCCCATCTCATTTACTTATGTGACTTTGGTTGTGCTCAATTGTTTCCCCTCTCCAGTCTATCATGAAATTATATATATCGTGTGATGCCTTCCTATGTGATTATCCCTTTTAGTCATAATTTAGTCATCTTTTATCATGGTCCATGTTCCTTAGGCCACATTAACCTCCATCATTTTACCATTACTTCACACACTAAGCTTGTCTCACCTACCCACTCAACTATTTCACCCATCAATCCATTTTTTCTCTTCTTGTTTTTTCTTGGTTGAGACACATCCAGTTAAATGCACTCGTTCAACTAGTATGTTGATCTAAATATTTGCATATGTTCCTATCACTTGGCCCTATTGTGCCCATGCCATCTCTTATCGATCTTCTCCCATCATGTTGCTTGCATAAATGTCACTCATCTTTGGGGATGTTTTTTTGTGCCTTATGGTGCCCATGCCATCTATTATCGATCTTCTCCCATCATGCCACATCCACTATGCCACCAAGATATCCACATGTTCCCACTTTAACCCCAAGTGTTGGTTTTTTTACACCTCGTGTTGGTGCACCCTCACCCAACGACCACTTTCATCACATTTTTTGCGTATCTTCTTTGAAAATTATGTGATCGGGATGTTGTCCATGGTGTGCGCCATGGTTAAAGGTGTGCCCAACTCTAGGGCTTGATGTCCTTCCCAACTCAAAATTATTGTCGTACCGATAGTAGTCTAGCCATAATTATTTGGTCATCTCTCACTAGATATTGATATCATGATGTATAACTTCTTTAGAAGAAGTATTTGATTGCATCTCTGGAAATCAACTATGCATAGTGTTGTCTTGGATCACCTCATGCTACTTGGATGATCAAGTAGCTAATCTAATTTTTGCACAAAGATACAAAAGAACTAAGTTCTCATAGCACAATAACCTCGACTTCAAATCATCCAAGCTCATTAATCTCCTTGTTGTAGAGGTACCACCCTAGGCACCCCCATTATCTTGGCTCACCACCCAACTACAGCAACGAGCCATCTACTCATGGACCAATGTCATGAGGAGTGTTAGTCATGGTGACCTCCACCTACATCTCCCATCTGCTCATTTGAAAGAATTCCTCCATACCTCCTCATCATGTAAGTCAACAAAGGAGGATATGACTCTATCCTACCTTCTACCTCCTTAACAAGTCTCTCTAATTCAAAGTCTCATAGCCAACCTCCTAGGCTCAATGTCGATGTACTAAATCTATCCTTGGCCTCAACATTCCAAGGAACACTTCCTTGGTCACATCTTTGGATTGTTGTTGCTACACCACTCTCCCCTTTCTTCTCTAACATGCTTGTCCTCTTTCCCCACTTCTATATCATGTTTATCAAAGTCGACATAGTATCCACATTTCATGAGAGAACATACTTTATATCACTACGACTCATATCCCCATATGTAGCTCCACAAAAATTCCATCCTCAAAGATGGTGGCCATCATCACTCCTACATTCATGTATCCTCTCTAGTCTTGTGAGGACCCTACTGCCCACACCATCTTGAATTTAGTTGCCTATTTCTGCTCTAAAGCAACCACCTTCTACTTAATGGGGAAATTTCTTGCCAGGTGATCTTCTACATAAATCCAAAATGATATGGGACTCTTCTCTTTGGCTGTAACTGTTGGTTTTAATTCTTTGGAAGCATTCCTATTCCTATTCTTCTTCTTATTGTGCTTATCACACCACACCTCCTCCTTAATTTTACCATATATCAAGTAGTCAAGAGGATTCCCTATTGCAGTGATAGTTGCTACAAGAGTATGGACACCCTGCTTCATGGCTTCCCTTTTTTCCCATGGTTGGAGATTGTTGGTAAAGACATACATTTTGTCCTTATCATGCATATATCTAAGTTCGAAGCATATCCCTTGTTTGTAAAGGCATACATTTTGTCCATATCATGCATATCCCTTTCCACCCACTCTTGATTCCTTGGTCCAAACTACACATACAAAGATTCCTTCAACTATTTCCAAGTCACAATATTATTCGTGATGTGATTAATTGTAAATCTTAAACTAAGGTTTTGCACCAAAGCTTCACTATTCTTGTGACATACATGGATTTTGCATTAAAATTTGTCTCTTCAAAACAAGCCTTCATCTATTCCAACATTTGTTCCATGTCTCAATAAAAATTCCCGAGTACCTTAGCAATTCCAGTCCCATTATACATCTTTGGTTATTTCATCTTCACCTTCATAGATGAAATGGTCTAACTCTGCCCTATCTCCTACTTCAATGCTACTTCAAGGGCTCCCTTAATTTCATATATCTCTACTTGGAGCTCTTCAAAATCCTTCCCATGGCCTTCCATAGCATACACCATTTGTGTCAAGATCCTTTGAACGTCTTAGATTCTTTATGACAATGCCACCTCATCTTGGTCCACTCGGTTAGACGTAGTGTTCACCATCGTGACTTGCTTCCTTCGAACATGAATTGCTTCTGTTAGATGTGACCCTGCTAGGATCACTTCAACTTCCCTCAAATGTAACATGTACTAAGAATAAATATTTGAAAACCCCTTTCCCTCTTCCCAATAAACTACAAGATAAAAAAGAAACTATCTTTGCAATTCTTCTTCAGTTTTTGCTTTTTTTTTCTTGAGGTAATAGTCACCTCCTTCACACCTTCATAGATCCTACATGGACTTCTGTCTATGATTCTTTTAATACCACCTATTTGTGACAAAAACCTTCACCACTTCTTTCGTATCAACTTTGTTACTACATGTCATGACCCTAGGGGCTCTTATGGTTACAAGGCACTTGTTGGTGCACCACAACCCCTGAGCATGTGGCGTTGATGTGTTTTTCCTCTTGTTGGGAAAAATACTAAGAGAGGGGGGGAGGGGTAATCAATATTTTAAAACTCACTTAAAATTTTCTTTTCTTATCCAAATTTATGTATGCGACTATAATGAAGCAAACCTGCATATGTACGTGACTGTTATGTAGACAACTAGTGTATATATAGTTAACTAACTTTTAGTTAATCCATCATTTGTTTAAATTGAACCAGTGTATCAGTAATTCATTAGGAATTAATTAAATAGTAACCATGTGCATTAAGAACAAAATAAACCATCAACCATAAGCAACACATTAACACACATGAACACCAGGATTTTTAGGTGGGAACCCAATGTGGGAAAAAATCATTGTTGTTGTCGTCTTTGTCTTCATCTTTTATTATAAAGAAAACATCTTACAATATTGTACTGATGCAGACTCATACCATCATGCAGGCACTCACTTGTAGAAGGTTATAACATTCTCTCGTTCTCCAGCACCCACTGGAAGGGAGCTCCAGCCCCCTGATCTCATTTAACGACACCCACTGGAAGGGAGATCCTACCCCCTAATCTGATTTACCAGCTACCACTAGAAGGAAGCTTCGACTCCCTTACTGAAGGCTCCAACCCTCAACACCACCGTGGACCACATTTCATAAATTTTCACATTGGATCCACCTGATACAAAACATCACAACTTGTAGGCCAATTTTCATCAAATTTTCAAACTAGACCCACTACCATCATTTAAGCCCAATACCAAATATCAAATCTGAAACTAATAATTGCAACAAATCACTTAATCATTGAACCAACTATGACCCAAATCAACCAAATTATTCTCAAACAACCAAAACAGTTAAATCATTGTAACCATAATACCAATATTAAACCTAAACACTGCATCAACTCATTGAACCAACTAAAACCCCTGATCAATAAAATGTCAGAATATACACACTACTTTACTTTAGCAAATCTGTGTGTATACACAACTTCCTTGAAGCATACCTGCGTACAGATCTCAAAACATTGAACCTTGAAATTGAATCATTGTCGTTATGAAACAAACACTGAGTTACACCCTGAACCACTAAATTACTCTAAAATAATCATAGAACCATCACAAATCTTCAATCACATTCAACTAGCAACATCATCACTCTTCAATCAATCAATTCAACTTCAATCATTACTGTTAAACCCAGATCATCAAGTAAGAGTTCATTGACAGACAACAGAAACACAACAAGACTAATTAGATTGATCAGACATATTATTTAGCAAAACCCTAACTTATATGCACACTTTCCACAAAACACTTCCACATGTATACGTGCTTTTCAGGAATCAAAACCACGTACAAATTTGTCCAAAGTGCAGAATCAATTCGTGACTTACCAACATTAACCCCGTGTATGTACGCGCCTTTCAAGTTATCAAACCCATGTACATATATGCAACTATTGAATTATATCTTCACTACACATCAGGCCTTTAGAACAAACCCATCTCTCTACATACATAACAAAACATGTGTTAGACATAAATATTATAGATCAAATCAATCCATTATCAATATAATCATTTTAGGTCTACTGGATCTGATCCATCATCAAATATCCTGGGTGCATACTTAGTTTCAGATCAAGCACTTCATTAATAGCCCATGACATGCACACTTGCTTCAGATCTAACTATTCATGTAATATTCATCACCTGCACACTCAAACACTTTGATCCTAATCTCCTTATATCTTAGGCCTTATCCAATACCACAGGTCAAAACCACACTAATGCCGATGGTATTGTTTGACGAGATCAAATATATGTTGCTGGGCTCACTACTATGGGTCAATACTATAGTAAAGACCCTTGGTATTTAGAACACCATGGTGTAGAAACTGTACGCACCTTTTCTTCTTCATACCCATGTATGTACGTGACTTTACTTTATAGCACCCGTGTATACCTATTAAAACATCCCCTTCAACATTCCTCTACCTTTGAACTGCTACTCCTTTATCCAAACTCTTTGTCATATGGAGGCACATCCTGTTGACATCTTCATTAAGTAGGTTGCCATCAAAAGACAACTCATCAAGTAGGTTTCCATCAAGGACAACATGTTAGTCATAATGTCAACACCTCTACCTCAAGAAGTACATAGTTAATCCTCCTGAACTATGCCTCACAATAATTTTACTTATATAATTTATATATCATTGGTTATTTAGCAAAATATCATAACCCTTTGATACAGTGAAGGTAATATTACTATCTCTTCTACTTTAGTTAATATTTTATTCATTAATCATACATGAGCATCATATGAAAGGTATTAAACCATCAACAATATCATCATATGCATGCAAAATATATAGGAAATGGCCATTCGACCTGTTTCTATTTATAATGAGTCATAGATATAATAGTTCCTCGAGACAATGGCTTTGTTCATAAAAGTACACATCCAAATTCCCACAAAGACCATAAAATTCGAACCTTTTACAGTTTGGTCCCCACCTAGGTCATCTTTCCAAAATTTGAACCTCACTCGATTCGTCTCACACTGTTTGGACCTATTCAAGCCATTATGTGCCCTTGGATGCTACTCGAGTCATTCTGTTACCCAAGTGACCCTACTCAGGTCACTCGTCAACCTAATCAATTACACCTTTGTTTAGCTCTATGCTTGCTCGGGTATATACAACTATAGACTCATGGGCTCCCCCTTTGTCTCATCTCCCTTGTACTTCACTGCAAGCCTTCTCAACTTGTCCCAACTTGTTCATTTGTGTGACTTTAGTTGTGCTTGGCTATGTCCCCTCTCCACTCTACCGTGTGATTATATATATCATGCACACCATGGATGATGTCCCTAGGGCTTGACACATATGAAATAATGACATAGAAAGGCATAACATTATTTAAAGTTTATAAATTCTCATTTTGGTTTTCATCTACTAGAATTGTGAATAAAGTGAAAATTAGATATTTTCTAAGATATGCAATGATGTAATATAACTTTATGTCCATAAACTGTTTGTGATTGATACAATATAGTAAAGTGCATATCATATAAACTTGTTCAACACATAGAGTAGTTTAAAGGTTGGCGGATTTGATGAAAAATAGAAACATTAATATTGGTGATTAATAAGCACCAAATGATATAGAAATTGATATAATCTATGTTGGGATATTCGCCATTGATTTCAATTATTTTAAATTTAGTGATGGATGTCCCAACACATGCTACATGTAATTTTACAATTCTCGATGCATGATGCATGTTTTCAAAAATATGTTTCATTATATTCATTGTTGTACATTTTATGTCAACTAGTCGACATTCTCCAACTTGAGGTAGTTTATGCCTCACCTGCTATTTAAATACAATTGAATAAACAAACATATCATACACAAATGGAGAAATTGCACACACAATCCACACAATCTCTATTAACACACAATTTATGTACAAATTGTCAGATTTACAATATGGGCATTTCCTACCCTTGGCCACTTTCTCAGACACTCTCACCCACTCTTATGCTTCATAAGCCTTCATACATTTATACAAATGGACTTGAATCAAAATTAATTTTAGATCCTAAACTAACTCCTACAATTTCTTTAGATCCCAAAAATCCTATTAATATCTCTAACAATTCCTTGATTCTTGTTGTGACCCAACTGTGTGAAAAATATCCACGTGATTTTCTCCAACAAATTTCCCTCATATGTCAATGAAGGAATTAGCTCCTCAGCTCTCAAATAATTTCTAGAATCACCTCTCTATTTTATTAATAAAAATCTCACCTATATTTTGTTTACATCAATTTAGCTTAAATTTAATTAAGAGAAATGAGAAGGCCGCCTATTCTTTTGTCATGTAGAATTCTTAGATTAAGGACCAGCCACAGCTATTGTCAACCACCATCGCCACATTCGAAGAGAGCGCGCGAGGAGAGAGCCGCCATAACCCGTAGCCCTCATTGTTTGCTAACAAGCCCACAAACCATCATGCATAGGTCAATTTATTCGCTAGTATTCGCTAGCGTTTAACACTAGGTGTGACGGCAAAAACACAAGGTACCAAGAAAAACCCTTAGCCTCCAATTGAGAATCACCATGTAGGGTCAAAGACGTGAAATTCATATGGTGTAGAGCACGAGAAAATTCAACAAAAATCGCATGGCCAAGTCACGAGAGAGTTAAAATCATAAAGTCGAAAGGAGATTTGAAAAAAGAGGTTTATTAAACTTGAACCTTTCATGTTTGGATTCAAAGTCTTTATTAAAAGGGGCTTAATGGTTTGTAGATTTCTGTGGTGTGGTTTTTGAGAGACTGAATTCAAAAACCACACCACATAAATATACAAACCATTATCATAACCTTGTATGGAGGGGACACATGGAAAGAGATCCATGATCTTGAAAAAACAAGGGTTCAAATACAGAGAAAGGAATCAGGTGCACTATTCACTTCTTTGTAAATCAGTCCTGATGATGAGTCTTGGTCTAGACTCGAAATGTCGACGAATAAAAGATGAACATTATGGGATATCCGAATTCAGTCTCTCAAAAACCACACCTCAGAAATCTACAAACCATTATCATAGCCCTGTACGGAGGGGAAACATGGAAAGAGATCTGTGATCTCGAAAAAACAAGTGTTAAAATATAGAGAAATGAATCAGGTGCACTATTCACTTCTTTGTAAATCAGTCCTAATGATGAGTCTTGGTCTAGACTCAAAACTCAATGAATAAAAGATGAACACTGTGGAATATCCGAATTCAGTCTCTCAAAAACCACACCACAGAAATCTACAAACCATTATCATAACCCTGTACAAAGGGGAAACATGGAAAGAGATCCGTGAACTCGAAAAAACAAGGGGTAAAATACAGAGAAAGGAATCAAGTGCACTATTCACTTCTCTGTAAATCAGTCCTGATGATGAGTCTTGATCTAGACTCGAAACGTCGACAAATAAAAGATGAACACTGTGGAATATCCGAATTCAGTCTCTCAAAAACCACACCACATAAATCTACAAACCATTATCACAACCCTGTACGGAGGGGAAACATGGAAAGAGATCTGTGATCTCGAAAAAATAAGGGTTGAAATATAGAGAAAGGAATCAGGTTCACTATTCACTTCTCTGTAAATCAATCCTGATGATGAGTCTTGGACTAGACTCGAAATGTCGATGAATAAAAGATGAACATTGTGGAATATCTAAATTCAGTCTCTCAAAAGCCACATCACAGAAATCTACAAACCATTCTGATAACCATGTATGGATGGGAAACATGGAAAGAGATCCGTGATCTCGAAAAAACAAGGGTTAAAATACAGTAAAAGGAATCAGGTGCACTATTCATTTCTCTGTAAATCAGTCTCGATGATGAGTCTTGGTCTAGACTCGAAACATCAACGAATAAAAGATGAACACTGTGGAATATCCGAATTCAGTCTCTCAAAAACCACACCACAGAAATCTACAAACCATTATCATAACCCCGTACGGAGGGGAAACATGGAAAGAAATCTGTGATCTCGAAAAAACAAGGGTTAAAATACAGGGAAAGGAATCAGGTGCACTATTCACTTCTTTGTAAATCAGTCCTGATGATGAGTCTTGGTCTAGACTCAAAACATCGACGAATAAAAGATGAACACTGTGGAATATCCAAATTCAGTCTCTTAAAAGGGGCTTGTTTATAAAGGTTTTTTATTACATGGCGTTTTCTTAAAAGCTTATAGAAGCATTTACAAAGGGTTCTAATATAAATGATTATTAAAAAGGATTTAAAGAGAAGGTTTTTTTTTAAGTAGTTGAGGTGACTAATTTTTTTTTTTTTTTTAATTAGAAAAAAATGAAACAAAGGTATACATGTTTTTAAGAGAAGTTTTGTGGGCTAATATAGGCGTGATATGGAAAGAAACTTCATGTAATAAGGATAGAAAATATAAGACAAAAGAGAGACAACAGTCATGGGTCGCAAAGCGTGACTGAAACAGATTGAGAAAAGGAATAGAAAATAAGAGGCATAGATCATTGCCATATTTAGAGAGGTTCACACCACAGCCGAGGAACTGAGGAGTCTAGTAGAAGACGAAGAAGAGATCGAGGGTGATTGGTGTAGCCTAGATTTGCTACCACCTCATATGTTTGCTGGTAAATATTTTGAATATTGGGTTATCAAAATGCAAACTTTTCTTCGAGGTAAAGAGTTAATTGAGTACCAGTCTAATAACCCATATGATGAAGTATGTAATTCTTTAGTATTGGATTTTATATAAAAAACATTGGATTAGAAATTTTTGTGCTTTGTAGCAAAAACTACATCCTCCAAAGAGGCATGGAAGATCCTGGAAGAAGAATTTGGTGCAAGGGGGAGTGAAATGCAACAACAAGATGTGTCACAGTATGTTAAGCCAGCTGCATATTTGAGAGTAGATGCACAAGACTCTAGGAAGACGATGGATCTTGGAGAATCCCACTCAAAAGGGGATGATGGTCATAAAGACTATTATGTACACATGCATATGGATGAAAAAGATGCAGCAAAGATTGTAGAGAGAGAAGTTGAAGCCTCTGTTAGTGTCGGTCTCGAATGCCCTCCATCAGTGATCAAATATGCTCTTACAAAGTGATTTTGAAGTGTCAAGGTCAAATTTTGTCATTTCAAAGAGTTTTCAAGCAAAATTTGGTCACTAGGCATTAGGTCTAGGGTTTGCTTTCACTCCTTCTAACGTTGTCCAAATGGCGGTCTATGTCATCATTTAGCTGAGTCTATTATCATTCAGAGGGTTTTCATCATCATGTCAAGTTCCATAGGGTCATTTTACATCTTGTTCATGCTTCAGTTGTGCCTTGGCAAGCTCATTTCCCTCTCCTAGGGTTTTGAAGCCAATTTCTCTTGGATGGTCAAATCAATGGCAAAACTTGTTTCCTGATGTTCATACACCTTCCCCTATCCTTAATGTACCTTATCAAACACTTCCCATCCCTTAGATCCGCCAAAATCCTCATTTTTGCACAAACCCTAGTTTCTAGCTACAACTTGGCAATTTTCTAGGTTGGGCCTGTGTTTTGCCCTTTTGGACCCCTTCCCCTCACTAAATCTCTAAGATTCCACTTTCCCATGCTTCCTAACATCCCTCCCCACTCCCAAAAGTTTCCCCAAGAATTTAGAAGCCCCCTATCCCCTTCATTTCGCTTCATTTCGACCAAATTCCTTGTTTCACACATCAGGGCAAGTTTCACTAAAATGATGTTTCAGAGCAGTCAGAGATGAATTTTGGAAACCTGAGAGAGGTTTTTGTCCACAACATGCCAAAGAAGAAAAACCTATTTCACTTTTTGCACAGGTGTCATGGTTTTAAATAAATGTCAATAATATCGTTTCCTTGGGAGAATCAAAGGCACCTCTGAAGTGACCTTGGGAAAATCAAGTTTTCTCCTAGCTTGGTTGGCCAAATGATTTTCTTGATGGCTAAAATGATAACTAGACACAAAGATATTTCTAATGAGCTATCATGAGCTCAATTTGGGGTTGAGGAAGGCATTCAAAAGTTGACTGCAACAGCACTCTTCTTTCAGGCAGCCTCATTTGGCACTTTTTGACCAATCTTGGGAGATTTGATTTTCAACAGGTCAAATCAACTCCAAATTGAGAAATTCCACTTGGGATGGAAAGCAGACAGACCAAGCTTTCCAATGAGCCATCTTTCACCTGATTTGGACTAGTGGAACCCACTCAAAAGTTGCACCAAAGGGGCGCGACCTAAACTACAGGGGGCGCGACCGTGTGAGCCAGCTTTGCCAAAATTGCAGAAAGTGACCTTGGGAGAAATGGTTTTTGAGGGGGAAAAACAACTCCAAATGCATAAATTCCACTTGGGATGGAAATTATACAGACCAAGCTTTCCAATGAGCCATATTGCACCTGATTTGGACCAGTGGAACCCACTCAAAAGTTGCAGCAATGGGGCGCGACCTAAACTACAACTTTGCCAGAATTGACCTGTTTTTGTCAAAAAACACTGTTTTGACTATGGTTGACCATTTTTACTTGTAGATGATGGATAAATGTAATATTTTCATGGCACTTTGATAGATTTTAACTCTCTTTACTCTTCTAGAAGCTTCCTTGATGTAAAAAGTGAATAATTAATGCATGAATCAGTTAGCTAAGTAATAGAGGCAAGTTGTTGAGCTGCCTATTATCTAGTGCTTAGTTTGGAATTAGTTTAAACTGCTCCTAGAAGGATGAGCTCGACCCCTAGAGGCAAGGGAAGAGGTTAGCTTGCCTATATTATGTGTTTTCTTAGTCATTTTGAGAGGTTGGAAGGTTGGACTCTTGTGGGAGAAAGTTTCATTGTATATTGTACATCTATCTTTGCAATTTCAAGAGGAAGAAGGCCAGGGTTTTGCAAACATCCTTGTGGATTCTTGTGGATTGTAGTGTTGATGGTGTGTTCTCTACATGTTCTTGTAAGTTTGTTTATGTATTCCACATCTCTTTTTGCTTCTATTTGAACAGATGAAGTGGTAAAGTTTGAATACATGCTTTAACATGCTCAGCTTTTTAGTTTGTTCAAAATTTATGTTTTCTGCTATCTAGAGAGGATTCAAATGGTTGTTTGCCCTCTTTAGTTCCTTCTCTATCATCCCTGATCATCCATCTCAGATTAAGGCATCAGCGCTCACTCCTACCTTGCCCCAAAGATCCCCCTGCAAAAACTGTGCTCAATCCCCGCACCCTGAATTGCACTCCTCCAATTGCCACCAAAAAACCAAAAATATTTAAATCAACCCCCCTTATCAATTTACTAGCCTAAAATCTTTATTTCTAATTGGTCAGCTTATCATATTGAAAGATCTACCGAATCTGACCCGAGAGAGCCTTCTCATA
>APFE031275880.1:0-12985 GCA_000404065.3 Pinus taeda | reverse complement strand
AAAAATCCTTCCTCTCTGTTTCTGATTTGCCCAGATCGCATAGAGTCGCAGGGAAAAGAGAATACACAGAAATGAAAGGTATGGATCCCGTAACAAAAAAAAAAACTAAATAAACCGAAATAATAAACAGAGAGAAAATAATTAGAAATTGTAAATAAACACTGTATACCTCTAAATCTTAAAAATGGCGTAGCTAGGGCTAACAAAAACCTTTTCGCATGAAACGAAATAGGTTCTTCACTGGAACAGATGCTCCTAACACAATAGAGCAATCCTCTCGGCCTGAAAGTTGTCAGAAATAGTAGATCTAGGAAATAGCAGTCGGATGCAATTCTACCAGCTTCAGATTTGGATCACCAACGGACGCGGCCATCAAATAGCTCTGATACCATGTAGGAATTTACAGGGTAAGTTCCTCAGACGGGAAACCAAAGGACACTGCTCAAAAATACATCACAGATCAATACACCAGTATTTTTGACGTGGTTAAAACCCTCAAAGAGGGAAATAGTCCACGGCCTGAGCCAACGTGGCCACTTCAGGCAATTTATTAATAAAAGAATGAAGTTTTACATAAGCTCATTCATGAACAGTTAACCTACAAATGACCCTCCATGCTCTTTAAATAGAGATCATGGACCAATCGAGTGTTAAGCCACAGATCAAGTGTCGGTAATACCGAGGAGAGAATGAACCGTCGGATCACTACATATCGTGACCGTCGGATTGTAAGTTACAAAAGTACATACTAAAGAAACACACTTTACCTAACTCTACACTAGACCAAGGTATACTTAACTATTTCCTATGTGTCAGAATATCCTAACAATATCACCATGTGTAAAGGAAAAATTAAATAATAATGATTGATATTTAAGCTATCTTGTCTGTCTTGTAACCAAGGGTATCTCACATAATTTATTATGTTAGGGTCTTCTTCTTAAGAATTCGAGCTCATTAGACTTCTATAAATTTTTCATGTGTTACTCATGGGTAATGAATGAATGAATGTTCCTAGAATTTGTTTTGCATATTGCATCCCTAAAACTCCATTTACTCTTGCCAACGAATTATAAATACCTAGACTAGCTACGAATTTTCCTGTGGTGACAATGGGCCTTTTTCCAAAAGTGTTGTGGTGCGCTCTAGCTTTAGCCTATTCACTAGGCCTACTAATGTGTGAAATAACAAGTTCAAAACCGTAATTTCCAAACCCTAACTTCAAACCCCTAAGTGCATTTTGTAGAATAAAACCCTAACGGTCCAAACCCCTACATTGTTAAATATGTTAACCCTAGGTAATGAAACCCCAACATTGCTTACTGAGGATGAAAACATCTTGACGATGTTGGAAATATATCAACCAAATGGGTCTCCCCGATGTGAATTTCTAATTATACCTCACATCATTTGGAGTAGGAGTCCCATCCATAATATGGCTAGATTGTTGTTTTCTTAAAGATATGCCTTGGCTTTAGCTATTAGCACGAGAGTGAAGCACACATGTGCTTTTGAATGAGCTAGTGAATGTGCCTTGTGAATGTTCGATTGTAGATGTATCAAGGTTATTTTATTATAAAGAGGGGAAAATAAAGTGAGCCTCTAAGAGAGAAGTAATAGTATTACCCTAATGGAAACAAGTGAAAGATAAAAGCTCATTTAACATCAAGCAAAATAGTTCACAATGATGCGACGATCATTATAAACATAACAGCACATTTCCAACAATAAGCACCAAAGTGACCAAAATAGTTCAATTACTCCAGTACTGATGAAATCAAACATGAACTATAAACATTCAAAGAATAGTCTTAGAAATATTCACAATCCATGTGTGAAAATGTGCTGACCTGGAAGGCTTCAATACTAAGCAAAAGTCCCAAGATACATAAATACAATAAACACCACTAGCTCCAATAGTGGAGTGTAAGAGCCACTACTTTCTCCCCAAAGTTCTAATTTTGCCTCTCTAATGCCTTATAGGAGAAGCCAAAGTTAAAATTCATTTACATGAGAAATGAGGATCTATTTATAACTTAAAGTATGCCCTTTCGCATCCTCATGACTCATGACTTTCCAATTTGTAGTGACCTTTTGACTTTTAAAACCTTGTGAATTCCAAATGAATTTTGGGATTACATATGACTTTTAGTGTTACATATCTCTTTGAGTTCCATGAATCTTTAGTTCATACATGACTCTTGGTATTCTACTTATTTTTCTTTACAATGATTAGAACAATACATCATGACATCCACATCATCATGCGATGAGAACATGACATGTCACTATCTTTGGTGACCAGGACTAATAGTGACTGATGACATGGAATTTTTCCAGTGGTGACATGGTTTCCACTTATATCTTCATTCTTTAAGCAACTTCAATTGTTGATGTCTCTACCCTCCAAAGGGTATTTGATCAAATGAAGTCTTCAAAGTGCTTTGATCATCAATATTCAAGTGTGTTCTTCACTCTTCCTATGCTTCCTTTGTTTGTTATCTTTTCTTGATCTTCCTCATGTGTGCTTGCCATGTTGTTTTCAGAATACCTGCATCTACAATCACTCATGACAAGAAACCATCATCCTCAAAACCTCCTATTCTACCATGTTTTATGCATTTTTTTCATGCCTTTTCAGTGTGCTCAAGAGGGATAAAAGGGGCTTCTAGGCACATGGGCGCACTTTGAAAGGTTGAAGGCTTCATGGCTTTGGCATGTTCTCATCTACTAAATAGAGGGATAAAGTCAAGGAAGAGCACATGGTGCAAGTCCAAAGGATGAAGGGGAAGGATTTGGTCTTCCCAAGTGCATTGTGCACTCAAGGGAGAGAAAGAGGGCGCAGGGAGAACTCTTGAAGTATGAAGGATGAGGCTTCATGCCTTCAAAGTGTGCTCATGTGCTCAAGAAACCAAGGAGGTCACATGGTGCAAGTATGAAGGTTAAGGGAGGAAGCTTCATGCCTTCGTGATGTGATCATGCACTCAAGGAGGGTGTATTCCTTCAAGTTGAAAGAGTGCTCTCAATGACGGTACATTCCTTCAGCTCGAAGGAGTGCTCTCAAGGAGGGCACATTCCTTTAGGTCGAAGGAGTGTGATTAAGGATACAAAAGAGGGTGAATGGAATAAGTTTTAAGGTTGAAGGGTGAGGCTTCATGCCTTTAGAGTGCACTCATGCACTCAAGAGACCAAAGAGTGTGAATAACACAAGTCTAAAGACTGAAGAGAAGTATTATGTGCCTTCAGAGTGTGCTCATGTGCTCAAAGGGTCTAGGGGGTGCATGGTGCATCAAGGAAGTATGAATGGTGAAGCTTAAGGCTTTTAGTGTGCACTCATGGCCTCAAGGAGGGTGCACTTCCTCTAGTTGAATAAGTGCACTGAAGGAAGACAAATTTTCAACAGGGAAAAGTTCAAAACAAGGAAAGGGAAGGTTCTTAAGGAGTGTACTCAATTATTTTGAAGGGAATAGGGTTCACTTCAGAAGGATTCTTGATCAAGGCTTCAGAGTGTGCTCATGTGCTCCTTTCCTCAATGGGTTTTCTTTGAAACCAAAAATTTTCGAAGTCTGGGAGATAGGAAAAGAGGCGACCATGTTGAGTTTAAACGTAAAAACATATTAGACTTATACCAACTCATTGAGAAAACTTAGAAACTATTGAAAAATGGTAAATATACATCAAAACACCACTTTGTACACATTCCCTAATTACAATAAGTGAAGTGTGTGCGACTATGACCCAAACATGTAGTTTTACTATGACAAGTATGTTATGACCATGGAATGCACTTAGATATGTTATAATTAATACAAAATCACTTGAGAACATTCAGGAACACTTGAAACACATATTGTAACATGAGACGACAGTCAATGATCAAGGAGACACTAGATACAACAATGATAGTAAGATCTAAAATTTGAATGTATTGAAATTTTGGAGGGTGTTGTAGCAACGACAACAATTGGTGACACACTGAGCGTAATTCATCTTCTCTATCTAGGAATAACTTTTAGTTAAGGGTCAAACATTCAAAAAGTATTTATTGCCTCAATTTCCCCCTTTAAACTAGGTTTTATACATAACATTCACTTTTCTCTACTTGGTTGAACACATATAAAGATACATTGTATCACAAGTGTTTCAATCCGAGAAAGGGTAATGTTCATGAAGAGTATGATATTCAAAGTATGAGTTTTCATCTCTGTTATAGCACAACTGCTAGTAGGCCTGGATAGTACCTTGACGGAGTCACTTTAGCAGCACAAATGTTGCTTCACTGCCAGTGAACCTTGTCAGTGCCCCGCTGAAGTCGCTTGATCCACCTCCCTACGCAGGAAGCCTTTCTCTTCTTTCACCTTTATTTATTTATTTAAAAGAATTTTACATCAACACTTAGTATTTTCAATGGGTGGAAGAGAGATCCTGACTTATTGAGAGCAAAGGAGGTTTCCCCTTTAGAAATTTATTTTAAGACCTCTAATATTGGTTTGCTTGCTTTAAATTTTCCCCTTATCCCTTCTCTACTAGATTGGACAAGTGTTAACATGAAAGTATACTTACACCATGTTGAGAAGTTTATATACTAGCATAGGCACTGATCTAATAGGTTGCCTCAAGGTTATCCTATTGGAAAAATCATATTTTCCATTCAGACTTAGCTCAACCTATAAAATCTTCCCAGGACAAAAAAGGAGAACAAATAGAAATCTAAGCATTGTCATTGTATGACTTTTTATTTTATTCCACTATAAATTCCCTTAGAGCGAAAAAAATTTCACACAAGGTCTTATTGGACAAAAAAATAGAAAATACATGACAAAATAGTGAAACAAAACCAAAAGAACCAAACAAATGGAGGTGGGACATAAAACATCATGAAGAAAATATCATAAGAAAAAAAATGAATGTAGAGACTCAATGGAGAAAAAGAAATAAGGTGGTTGCAATGTAAGAGGAACTAAATGCAATCAAGCCTACTCCTAACCTAACCAAGTAAAGGTCAGGGCTAAGTGTAATGATATTTCTAGTGAAGCCAACATAATTTCTCTTGACTTGCAATTACAAAGATAAGAGCAATTAAAAATGATTTAATACAATATGCAATAGAAAAGAGAAGAACTTTAATATATTGCACAAAAGATAAAAGGTATTTACTAGATTTAGAGAGATGTGTCATGTCATATAACGTTACCCAACCTACCATCTTACCTTTTTGATGAAAACCATAAGCAAGTAAACTTTGATGGCTCCTTGTTAATGTGCCTACATTGGTATTATCTTCCTTAGTAAACATCAAGAGAGATCGGAACTTGCTTTTAGAAAATGGGTTTGCTAAGTAATATGTCTCTAGTTAATGATAGATTGGATTTTGATATTCTAAACATTCCTTTTGATGATCCTGATATTTTTGTAAATATAATTTTTAAACTAATGTCATAGAATCATGATGGGAGTCTTGTAAGGGAAAATAAATCCAACCAGGTTCAGAAATCTTGTCAATATAGTGAGGGTCTAACATAACCATCAGTGAAGGCTAAAGTGCCTCAACTGCTTGACCAATATCTGAAAATTGAGAAGATAGACCATAAGGATCACTCGATGTAAAACAAATGCCATGAGATATACTAGTGGGAAAATAATCAATTGGATGACAATTATTAGAACAAGAGCCATGATTAGATGGACTGATTAAAACACAAGACTATTGATCAGTAAACAACAAGGATAAATGAATTTGAACAGATTGGTGAATTCTTCGAACAAAAGAATCATCTTCCTCCTATGTTGAATGTGGCAAATAGTTTTCTTCTAACTAATGATAAACTAGAATGGTTTCATAATCATTGAAATAATTAAAAAGGAATGCCAATATGGAAAACACTTGAAACTAGTCAAGATGCAATGGGTGAAAAAGAGGAACTTTATTCAGCAAATATCATAAGCATTCACTAACACTCAAGAGGAGATGTTGTAGCATTATAACATTCACAAGAAGGAGTAGGAACTTATTATTTTCAAAATTATCTGATAGGTATGGATCTTCGATTGATGATAATACTTAAAATGATCATCTTCATGGATTTGTATATTCATGGAAGATATACGCTCCAACCCAGGTTAGATTGAAGATATTTGCATGGAGATAAGTTGTTTGAAACAATATTTTTAATCTGATCATAAACTAAATCTTGAAATTCATAAGAGTTATGTCTAGAATACCATAGTTATTTCAAGAAGGAATTTACATCTACTGAAAACATGCAAAGGAAAGAATTTTGTGAGGATATCCAAATCTGATTTGGTTCAGGGGCCTTACTAGAGTCATGAGAACCTGACATAACCATGAATTGAAGTTGAAGTGCCTCAAGTCCCTGATGAGATCCAGAACTTTCAATAATTGTAGAATCACGTTTTGAAGATTGAGTCAGATCATGCATGGTATGTGGAAAACTACCATTAATAATTACAACAAGATCGCTAGTATAAGTTGGCAACCATATACATTATTGATTTGATCATAATTTGCATATTTAAAGAATATATTACCCAAGTTATAAAGTTCTTATGATTGCACCTATGAGGCTGAATAGATTGAATGAATTTCATGAGTAACCTATACAAAGGAATTCTCCTCATGCAAGACTAGAAATGATAGGGAATGGAATGAATATTTAATGATTTTAGTACTTTCCTTTTCATCATGAATGATCTCACCACCATGTGTTAATTCAAAATCCAACTCATTAGATGAACTATCCCCATCACAAGTTAATGCCTTATAAAAGGTGGAACATAAGGGATAGTGAGGTAAAGAGGTAGTTTCAATAAAAACACCTTTATTAATTGAATTATATTCAAGATATAATTCTTTTGGAACAATTTTTTATTCAAAAAATGAAAGATCAATAGGTGCACTTGGGAAACCATCATTACATATAATGATGGGGTTGAAATTAGCAAAACGAATGTTGTCCAATACTTCAAATTGATTAAGCAAGTTAACTTTATTTAATCTATCACCACGATTCTTAGATTCACAATCAACCAAGGATGGAAGAACATTATCTTGTCATGGAGTATTTTGAAAAAGAAAAGAAAGGTCAAGAGAATCCTCACCTTCTCACTCCTCTAGCTATGAAGAATGTCTACCTTTCACCTGATCATTGTTTTGATTTGGAAGTGATTGATCAAGTAGATCAAGGGGCAAGGGATCATGATAAAGGGATGATAGAGGATGATAGTTATCCAAATCATATTCAAGACTGAATTTATGAGAATTAATATTATCTTAATCATTCAAGCACTTACCCTTCACCTTCGGCTCCATGAACCATTCCAAAATTTCCTCAATTGTCTCTGGATCATGGGAAATGGAAGAAGATTATGGAGATGTATTAGGAATTTTATATCTAGATCTCCAAACTTCAACATTATCACAAGGAGGCACCCAAATTAACACTAGAAAAGGAGGAGGACAAGGAACAAAAGGAATAGTAGGTTCCTCCTTTGGAATTTGGGGTGTCTCAAAATTTATGAAAGCTGGGAGAACATGAACATCTGGAGGTTTAGATTTCAACTGATTCAAAGAGATCTGAACCAAAGGCTCAAACTTTTGTTTAAAGACATCCAAATCCATATCTTCTTCACAGATCTCACAAGATAAGGGAAGTTATCAATTATAAAAATCATCAATTGATTAATTAGGCTCCATTCTAAGTTGATTGATTCCTTTATAAACATCTCAGTAATCATACCTATCGAAAGCTTGATGAATCTCCTTAAGAAAATGATCAGAAGAATGAATAGAGGAAGAGGGTAAGGTGTGACACCATCGGCTAACACAACCTTCAAGAGTGAGAGTGAATAGAATACACATAACATCTTCATCATCAACTTGAAGATATTTACAAAACCCAAGAAAATCATTTATGTGTTTGGATAGAAATGTACCACCCTCACCTTCAAATTTGAATTGAGACAAGGAATGAATGTGTTTCGCAGAGATTGAAAGTTTACCAGGAGGTAAGTTGGAAAAAAACTCTGGGATTATGATTTGGGAAAGAGCCATTTAAGATAATATGTTCAACACAAACTCAAAGGGCATAGCTTGTCATGTGGCCCTTCTTCTAGTTCCAATTGTTGATGGTGCTAGAAATATCTCAACCAAGGGAGTCTCCCCAATGTGAAGTCTCAATTAGACATCACATTGTTTGGAGTAGGAGCCCCATCCATAATACAGACCAACTATCATTTTCTTAAATATATGCCTTGGATTTAGATGTTAGCACATGATAGAAGCACACATGTGCCTTCGAATGAGCCAATGAATGTGTGTTGTGAATGTTTGATTGTAGATATATCAAGGTTATTTTACTCAAAGGGGGGGGGGGGGAAAAAAGGGAACCTATAAGAGAAAAATAATGGTACTACCCTAATGGATACACATGTGAAAGAGAAAGGCTCATCTAACATCAAGAGAAATATTTCACATGTGATGATCACTATAAACATAACTGACACATTTCCAACAAGAAGCACCAAAGTCATAGAAATAGTTTAATTACCCTAGTACCGAAGAAAGAAGAAATGAACCTTAAACATTCAAGAATAGTCTTAGAAACATTCACAATCCATATGTGAAAATGTGTTGGCCTTGAAGACTTCAAAATTAATAAAAAGTCTCAAGATACATATATACAATGAACATCACTAGCTCCAATAGTGGAGAATCAGAGCCACTACTTGCTCCCCAAAAGTACTAACTCTATATCTCTAAGTCCTTGTGGGGGAAACCAAGGTTAATACTCCTTTAAATGAGAAATTATGATCTATTTATAACTTAAGTCATGACCTTTCACATCCTCATGACTCTTGACTTTCCAACTTCTAGTGACCTATTGACTTCTACAAACTTTGGAATTCCAAATGACTTTTGGGATTACATATGACTTTTAGTATTACATGTCACTTGGAATTCCATGGCTCTTTAGTTCATATATGACTCTTCGTATTCTACTTATTTGTATTTGTAATGATTACAACAATACATCATGACTTCCACATCATCGTATCATGAGAACATGACATGTCACTATATTTGATGACTAAGAATAATAGTGGTTGATGAGATGGAATTTTTCCAATGGTGACATGACTGCCACTTGTATCTTCATTCTTCAAGTAGCTTTGATTTTTGATGTCTCTACGACCCTCCAAAGGTTCTTTGATCAAATTGAGTCTTCTTTAATCATTAAGATTCAAGTGTGTTCTTTGTTCTTCCCATGCTTCCTTTGTTTGTTCACTTTGTCCAATATTCCTTTTGTGCGCTTTCCATTATGTTTTTGGAATACTTGCATCTACAATCACTCATGAAAAGTAACTATCAACCTAAAAATCCCATATTCTACCATGTCTTATGCATATTTTTTGTTCATACCTTTTTAGTGTTCTCAAGAGGAATAAAAGTGGTTTCTAGGTGTACAGGCACACTTTGAAGGGATAAAGGGTTAAAGAGGAAAGGCTTTGTTGCTTCAGCATGCACTCATGCACTCAAGAGAGGGACGTAGTCAATGTAGGGCACATGATGCAAGTTTGAAGGATGAAGGGGAAGACTTCAGACTTCCCAAGTGCATTGTGCAATCAAGAGGGAGAAAGCGAGCATGGGGCACACTCCTAAAGGTTGAAGGATGAGGCTTCATGCCTTCAGAGTCTGCTCATGTGCTCAAGAAGCTAGGGAGGGAAAATGGCACAAGTCTACAGGATGAAGGAGGAAGATTCATGCCTTTTTTATGCATTCATGCACTCAAGGAGGGTGCATTCCTTCAAGTCGAAGGAGTGCTCTCAAGGAGGGAACATTCCTTTAGTTGGAATGAGTGCTCTCAAGGAGGGTGCATTCCTTCAGGTCGAATCAGTGCACTTAAGGATACCAAAGAGGATGCATGGCGCAGATATGAAGGTTGAAGGGTTGAGACTTCATGCCTTCAGAGTGTGCTCATGAGCTCAAGAGACCAGAGATGGTGCATGGCACAAGTCTGAAGGCTCAAGAGAAGAACTTTAAGCCTTCAAAGTGCGCTCATGTGCTCATAGGGTTTGGGGGGTGCATGGAGCATCGGGAAAGGCTAAAGAGTGAAGGTTGAGGCCTTTAGGGTGTGCTCATGCACTCAAGTAGAGTGAACTTCTTCGAGTTGAAGAAGTGTGCTCAAGGAAGACCTAGCTTTTCACTAGGGCGCATTTCGAAACAAGGAAGGGTGATGTGCTTAAGGAGTGTGCTCAACGCACTTGAAGGGCATAGGGAAAACTTATAAGAAAAAAAGTATTCTTGACCAAGGCTTCAGAGTGCACTCATGTGTTCTTTGCCTCAATGGGTTTACTTTGAAACCAAAATTTGTCTAAGTCTGGGAGATAGGACAAGGGGTGACCATGATGATTTTAAACTTAAAACCATGTGTGACTCATACCAACTCATTGAGAAAACTTAGAAAATATTGAACAATGATAAATATGCATCAAAATTCCACTTTGTACACATTCCCTAATTACAATGATTGAAGTGTGTGCGACTGCGACCCAAAAGTGCCATTTTACTACGAAAAAGATGTTATGACCATGTAATGCACTTAGAGATGTTCTAATAAATGCGACGACACTTTAAAACATTTAGGAACACTTGAAACACATATAATAACATGAGACGACACTTGATGATCAAGGAAACACTAGATACAACAATGATAGTAGGCTCCAAAATTTGAATGTGGTGAACTTTTAGAGGGTGTTGTAGCAATGACAACAAAACCCTTGGTGCATTGAAAAGTTGCCATTAAATAAAGCCCTAATATGCATTGATGAAACCCTAATATGAGGCAATCAATGTAAGCATGACTGAATCCCTAAATGAATATGATAATTGCATGACATACTAAGTACTAAAGATGTCATTACCATAATGGAAGAAAAACACATGTGGAGAAACCCTAGCATGAAAGTTGGCCTAGAAATACAATGCCATAAAGCATATATAAGAAGCATTGACATTTTCCAAGGCATGTCAATATTATGAAAAAACCTTAGCTACAAGTTAGAAACCCAAGATTCAAAACCCTAGGTTCATTTTTTCTGGGAAAACCTTAAGTGCAAGACCCTAGGTGTTTTGTCTAGGAGAAAACCCTAAGTTCAAATCCTTACATTGTTAAAGATGATAACCTTGGGTAATGAAACCCTAACATTTCTAGTTAAATATCAAAACCCGAGGTGCATTGAAAATCCCATATAAAAGAAATCCTTAATATGCATTGATAAACCCCTAAGATGACATAAGAAATGAATATGATAAGTGAATGAAATACTAAGTATTAAAGATGCCCTTACCATAGTATATGAATAACGCATGTGGAGAAACCCATAGCATGAAAGTTTCCCTAGCAAGAAAATGTGATAAAGCATATATAAGAAGCACTGTCATTGTCGAAGGCATGTTAATATGATGGAAAAACCCTAGCTACAAGTTCAAAACCCTAGGTGCATTGTCTATAAGAAAAACCTAAGTGAAAAACCATAGGTTCATTGTCTAGGTGAAAACCCGAAGCGAAAAACCTTAGGTGAAAACCCTTGCATTGTTAAAGATGATAGCCCTAGGTAATGAAACCATAACATTGCCTGTTGAAGATGAATATACTAGGTGCATTAAAAATATCTTGTTAAAGAAATCCCTAATTTGCAGTGATGAAACATTCGATGACCTAAGCAATGTATGAATGAATGAATCCCTAAATGAATATGATAAGTGCATGAAACCCTAAGTATTAAACATGTCCTTACCCTAGTGGATGAACAACACAAGTGTAGAAATCCTAGCATGGAAGTTTCCCTAGCAAAACAATGTGATAATGCATATATAATAATCACTATCATTGTCCAAGGCATGTCAATATAATGGGAAAACCCTAGCTACATGATGCCATTGATCCATGAAAGAAGACCATAAAATAAGGTTGTTATGGGAAACACTCATATGATGAAAAGAAAATTAACATTTCCAACTATAGATATCATTTCTTGGAAAACAAATTAGACCAACATGTAGAGGACATTATTCCATTACCTACATGATCCTACATAATCCAACCCCATATAATAAAAAAAAAAGATAATGGAGTAAGGAGTAGAATAGTTAACATTCCGTGAACTAGAAAATTCTGAGAGAGAAAGATAGTAAATGTTTTTGGTGGAATATTTATCTAGTTATACTTATGTAAGGCCTAGTTGCATTTATTATTGCATACCTAGTTTTGGTGGAGGTTAACAATACCCTATTATGTGGAGAAGACAATCTAGACCTATACAAGACCTCTATTTGGCTTGAAAACGAGATATATGAAAAGTCATTGAATTTCAAATTGTACTATTCCTACTTAATTTTAGAGTGTGTCTCTCTGAAATTTTAGATTGTGGTATCTCTTTGACACTTGGGCCATCTCCAAACACCTTAGACATATGCAAAAATAAACCTTTTTACCCTCGAATATGTGGAACTTTGGGTGTTGTAATTTTTGTGATAGATCTAACCTCTAAAGTAGTAAATTGTTGCAAATCTTGATTGAAAATATGAAGAAGTATTGAAGGAATTCTAAGGTCTTGTTTTGTAACATATTTTGAAATAATTTTTGACTTGAAGGATTATATTTGGAACCTGTATTGCACAAAATATTGGAGACCTCAAGAAGCCCAAGTAGGAGCTTAGTGAAGGACAAGGTTGGAGACTTGAAGTATAGGTTGGAGCATGGTTTGTTAGATTTTGGAGTCTTCCTCTAGGGTTGGGGCCGTAAAGGAATTATATGTGTGATTGTACAAATTGGAAATTGATTTTTTGTAATTGAGGATTGGAGTCCTCACCATTTGTTAGTAAAAACATTGTTCATTTTTGTATTTTGTTTTAAGTGATCTTAACTGGTAGAATTACAATTGTAAAAGGAAATACAAATTC
>APFE031275873.1:0-11339 GCA_000404065.3 Pinus taeda | reverse complement strand
TTACATACAAATATTCATAAATAAACATGGATACAAGCATTCACATATATATGGGATTTTAATTAAATAAAAAGACAAAATACTAGACCAAATAAGCAAACACACTATATAAAATTTGGTCTCAAAATACAAAATAAAATAATCATTATTAGGACAACCCACATATAGATATGAAATTTCAAAAAAAAAAACACACAATTCAACTAAACACACACACAAATTCAAAGTAACATGGTATAGTATCAATTCAATATATGAACATAAAGACATAAATACATTAAATTATATATGTATACCATTATCTAATTATATAAAATATAAATAATAGAATATAAAAAGCTTTAAAAATCAACTAAAATGAAAACCAAAAAAAAATAAAAAACCAATATGAATGGCCTGTTAAGTATAATTATATTTAGTGTTTTTCATTGCATGGTGAAAGATTGTATAATTTGTATTTTTGTAAAAAAAAAATATAGATTTTTTTTTTAAATGTAAGTGTGTTATGAGTTAGATGCAAATGGGATAAGTGTTATAATATGAATGGATGATCATTGAAGTGTAATACAACATGCCTCAAATATAAATGTTCTAAAGTAAATGTATCTTTAAAAAAATATGTTTTGACGGGTATGAGTTTAAAGAAAAGTAATCAACACAAACAAAGATAACTACAATAAGGTAACTACACTACTGAAAGAAAAATGGCGCCCCATCCTTCTTGAGAACTAGGAAGGAGTTTAACCCTTTCAATAAAAAATATTTTTATTAATAATTGTGTGCATAATTCTCTTACAGTATTGGAGAGAAGGAAAGAATAATATATAACTACATCAATATTTACTCTCAGAAAAAACCCTTTCACCAAAACTAGGAGGTGAAATCCCTCCTGTAAATAAATTTGCATGCAATAGCACATAAATATTAGAGAAAAATGTATTTTTTTAATAATATATAATGAAAATTATCAATTTTCTTTGTCTTTTATATAAAAGTAATAAATCTTTCTATCACATATTTAAATAATGAAAACAAATAGGATTCCACTTTCGAAAATGTATATTTTTACACCGAAAAGGGAAAACCCTATAGATTAAACAAAGAAAGAACACAATACACCGAAGTCATGTTATAAACAAATAATGGGTTAAACTAGTAAAGAAGAGGTTATATTAGAAAACCACAAAATAAACTAATACACAATAGATTAAACCGAAATACAGAGCTATCAGAAGTCATTAAAAATCTAGTGATGCTTGAATTCATAGGGGATAACTTCTTGAATGAATGACAGAAAAGCTATCTCTAATAAAAATTATTGAGGATGATTGAAAAAATAAAGAAAAAAATAAATTTAATACAAATAATTGAGGAGGAAGGAGAGCCTTAAGTTCAATAAAATTGGCTAAAGCATGATATTTCAACTAATCAAAAGGAGAGATACAGTGCCATCTCTATATACCTAGAATTGGTATTCGATTTCACGTTCAACAAGCTAATTGGAATGCCTTGAACAAAAACAATATCAACCACCTCTTTCCTTCCATATTTCATTCATTTTCATGCAACGTCAACTCTTCATTCACTCCAATAATTTACACTGCACCAAACCGAAATACAAAGTTATGAAATGGAATTAATTCTTACAGCAAGGCAGAGATGAATAAAAACATTGAAGTTAAATAGAATCTAATCCAAACCATTTTTTAGAGATAAGTGATTTCTTTGAGCCCAAAAAGTCGTAAACAACTCATCTTTCCTCCTCTTCCCTTCTCTTTTCAGCCTCCTCCTCTATCCCGCACAACCATGACTGACTCAAACACAGACTCAACACAGATAGACCCAAACTCTAACCACACATATAGGCAAACACACAAGAATAATCACAATCGATATGGACAAAGGGTAAGGAAGATGTTGGAAAACTGATAAGACTTAATATAGGGATTTCTCACTTCTCTTCAATGGCTACAAGAGTTTTACCACCGCTACTTCCTCCAAGATTCCATGCTCTCTCTTCAATTGAGAGTCCATGCTTTTTCAAATTTCAATCGAATCCACGCCTCTTTGAAAATTTCGGTGGATGTTTTTTTTGGTCTATGTTCGATGGATGCTTCTGTTTGTTTCTATTTTTTGGTGGTTCCTTCCATTAATGCTTGGTTTTTTCCCCTTCAAACAAACATCTTTCCAACACACATATTTCCAATAACGCTTCAATTCATGCTTTTACCATTTTTTATTTATTCCATTTCGTTAGTCACATTATTATGGATTTGACATTTATAATTTGGTGTGGATTTAATTTTCATTTTAATATTTTATTTATTTTTGAGTATGTTTGAAACAGGTTGTTCAAAGCACTCGAGAGTTTGTCTAACATATCCTATTATTTTATTTATTTTTAATTTTATCTAATAATTATATAAATTTATTGGATATTAATATCATTTTTCTTTGTAAATTGCAAAGGAATATATATGTAGTGTAGCAGCTTGACAAATTTGCAAAATGGTTTTTAAGATGTTTTAAAAGAGGTAAGTGAAAATATGTGTCCTAATATTTACAATGAAAGGCAAGGTCTTTGATCTAGGTAGGAATTAGTGTAGAAATATAAACAAAATGGCTAATAAACTAAGATGAACATTAGAACACTTACCTCATGATATATTTCACATTACCATGACTAAAAAAAATCATGAAGATCTCAAAACTCTACCCAAGATGAAAATTAATTATTAAGGTGGAATGCAGATATCAAAATTCTAACCGACATGAAAATTACTTATGAAGTTGATAGCTCAGAGATTGTCAATAATGCGAAAGATAAAATTTAAGACAAGGAATTGCTCCAAATTATCAAAGGTTGATCTTCACTAGGCATGATCTTGAAGATGATAGAAGCGTAGTTGATTATAATATTTGGAATAATGTACCCTTCTTCTTGTCCTTCATATCCCAAGTAATATGTAGGTCTTTGTGAAGTTATTGAATTGTGAGACTATTATAGTTGATGTTAAGAGCTCTGGTGTAAATGCTAAAACTTAAGATAAGGAAGGAGTTTTGCTATATTAGCAAATGTTGATCATCATTGGGATAAGAAAACTTACGATAGGACATTTAAAGTTTTACTCTAAAGCAATTGACTCTCCCCCTTGTTCTTTTTCTATGTGATGGTATGCAAAATTTTCTCAGTAACCTGAACTTGAGTGTTAGAACTAATTGATGATAACAACGAAATTATTTTAGATGAGGATGGAATTCCTCCATATTTAGAGTTTGATCTTTATGGAGAAGTAAGGACAACTCCTCTAAGTAAGGAAAGACTATTACCTTAAAAATGGTGCAAAAACTACATTTAATGAGGTTGGCACCATTTTCATAAATAGTAGTAGCAATGATGTTCAAGAGAACCATAATCATCTTATTAATGCATATGGTATCAAATTTGGTTCATATTCTATCCATTTTCATTTTCTACTTATTTTGAGAGGTCAATAGTTTTCACTGCGAGTATTCAATTTGGTTTATTGATCCTTTTCCTTTTCCATTCAAAATATTTTCTCATATGAATCACTTATTATGGTTCTCTTGTATCTCCACCTATATTCTCATTATGTGGAGTTGTCTAATTGTTGTAATCATTTGGATGCTTTTTGTCCTTTTGTGTCTTCCATAATTTTTTTCTATCTATTATTAGAGTAGGTTGTTGTCCATTTTTACTTAACTAGGAAATAAATTTCATAAGTTCTTTTAGAAATGTAATTAAATATTGTCTATGAAACATAATGTAGTTGGATTTGAGATTTAGTGGCATCAGAGGCACTTGGGTGGTGGAAATTCTTTTAACCAATTTGTGTCAACTACAAGTCTATATATTTTTATTAAAAATTTAAAGAAAAACCATAAAACAAAAAATTCTTATAAAATGAATTATGATTATTATAAAAAAATAAAAATAAAAATTCCTCTTCGAGCCCTTGGGCGGGCTCAATTTGATTCTCAGAATTGGATTAAGCCTGCCAACGGGCCCACACCCCTCGACTAGCAAAGGTGCACATAGCTTTGCCCTCACAAGTCCATTCCTTGCTGAGCCCCTAGGCAGGGCTCCATCACTGCTCCGGTAGCCATGAGTTGTGGCACCTTCAGCCACTGGCCATGGCTCCATCTAATTCATAACATTAGATGAGCCCGTCACTCGATTCTCGGAATCGAGTTGAGCCCGCCAAGAAGACCAAAAAAGGTTTTTTTTTTTTTTTTAAATATAAGTATTTTTATAGTGATTTTTTTCTTTTATATATAATTTAATTTTTTTCACATTGACATGGTTTCTTTTTATTATATACTTTTTTTAATCATTTTTATTATCAGGTTTTTATTGTTTTTTCTAATTCTATGTTAATTTTTTTGCTTAAAATATATATTCTTTTGAATTTTTTTATTTCAAATATCATTTTTTATACAAAATTCATAAAATTGGTTATTTGTCCTCTTTTTTTAATTCAAATCTTCAACAAGTTTTTGTCATTTTTTTTTAATGTGGGTTCTTAGCGAAAATGTCCCAAAATACATTTTTTTTTAATTATATCTATATGGAAAACGTGTATTTTCTGTGGATTTTTTTAAATTGTTATTTTTTGGTGACAATTATGTGTTGTGTATTGAAATATTAATTAACAATATAGAAATATAAAAAAAATCATAATCTCAATATTTTTTTTTTAACTTTGGAAAAAAATGAAAATTTTCATTATAAAAAAACAGTGCAAAGGAAAACAAAACAAAAAATCGAAAAGCCTTAAAAACCAAATATCTAAGGATGAAAAACATGAAGAGGAATAAGAGAATTTAAAAAATGGTTAAATAATCAACATTTAAAAAAAAGTCCAGACCTAATACATTAGAAAAATTAAAATGTCAAAAATAAGTCCTTTAAAGAAAGAGGTTGATGTGACATCAACCCTTTTCAAAAATCATATGAAAATCATTAACATTTACATTGTTAAGATTATTCTTATATGCTTTCAATCTTTTTGGAGGTGCTTCTTGCAATTTATTATATATATCTATATCGTTATCGTTATCATTATCATTATCTTTAGTTATGGAATATGATTATCTTTGTTGTTATGGGTTTTTCTTTGTCTTGTTTGTTAGGTTGTTTATTTTTTCTAAAAAGTTCAAAATAAATTGATGAACACAGGAATATAATTAAATTAGTGGTTCTCGACATTCTTCAGTGTCCTTAAAACACATCACTAAGTTAATTGTATGAATTCGTTATATATTGGTGGTTATTGTTGCGCTTCAGGGTTCAAGAGAATCAATTACAGGTATTGTAATGAGATCCATTTGGGTAGAAAGGTCAACTGCATAATTGACTACTAGATACAGTCTAATATCGAGATTGTCCTTTGCGAGATTTAGAAGCATCAATTATACGAATTTCATCAAATATTGTTAGAGGCGATTATGTCTTAAATGAGTTGAATGAGAAGCTAGAAAATTGTGCTCATGGAAAGGTAATTGTCTAAGAGACTTCAGAGTGGGTATAAATTTCGAGGAGGTCTAGTCACACAGATCTCACATGTTAATTTTAAATTATCAATTTTATTATAATCTTTGTAATGATATAGATATAATCATTAAATTGCAGATTTGGAATGATGCTTACATTAGTAAATAGGTATGATTGAGTTGTTGGTTGTTGGAGTTTTGTTGAGATATTTTTTGAACAATATTCTCCTTATTTGGAATTTGTTGTATTCCATGGGCAATATTTATCTAGCCTGTAATTTGGCTTGGAAATGAACAATCTATGAATTTTTTTGTGTGCACTATGTCTATTCCTCATATTTCCTTGTTCTAGGTTATAAAAAAAATTGAGACGCTCTTAAAAAAATTTGGATGATGAATTAGATTAAATGAAAAGATTGATAGGCTATAAAAATGAATTTGACACAATTCTAAATATTTTTATCAATTAAATGTTCTTCTAGATAGCTCTCAAATTAAAATATATTTTCTTTTCCTGTATTAGCTAATTTCTTAAAAAAAATTATAGATGTATCATTGATTCATACTCAACTTTTGGGAACTTTACTTTTCCTAAGAGCATTAACTCACATTCCCATTTAAGATATTTTCATCACGTGATAATATATTTTTATTAAAACTGTAAAACTTATATATCATCATTAAAAGTTACTACTACTACTACCCCACACACACACACACATATGATAATGGGCTACATATAAAACTAATTCTCCAAACTTATTGGAGGATGGGATATTACTACATCATTAGTGTTACTAAACACACACTTAAGTTGTAAATCCTCAAACACGTAATTGTATCTCTAAAATTATTCTTTTGTTATATTATTAGATTAATATTAATTTTCTCATTTTTTTTCATTATGTTACGATGTCATATAATAAAATTAACATAAATTCATATTAACTTTATGTTCACATAGGTAGTAATATGAACCAAAAAATTGTGACCAAATGTGATGCCATCATTTCGTTACTAAATGTTAATATCTATTTTTTATAAGGGAAGTATGTATCAAAAGCTTTGTAAGAATATGGAAATTGGGTGTGGAAGAAGTATACTTCAAGCGACAAAGACTCATATTGTGTTTCTGACTGTGTTGGTTTCAAATCTATGGATACATGCTCTAATATGTGAAAATTGTGGAAGAAAGTTGTGTAAATGAGCTATATTGGGTGGTCCCATAATTTTTTGGTTGAAAAAATTATTAAAAGTCGGTCAAATGATCTTAGCTAAAGTAGTTAGATGAAGAATTGATTTCTTGAGTAGAGTGCCTTATATTCTCTAGAGACATGTTCTACTTGGATTGTTTGTAGAATTTTTGAAATGTTTTTATCATGTTTAGTAGCTGAAGCAAGTATTTAAAAGTTATTGATTCCATGATTTTTTTTCTATTTAAGAAAGAGAAAATAAAAATATTACAAGTGGATTTGGTTGGTCATCTAGTGAACAATCAATTTATGTAGTCCACACAAAAAAACATATGAACATTTATAATAAAGTTTAGTTTCCACTTTCTATGATTTATTATTATAGTAAGGAATTAGAAGTTGTTGAGGTGGATATCTAATAAAATTTTCCTGTGTCATATGAATATCAACAAAAAAAATAATATGAAAAGTGGGTCAAACGATCCTAGCTTAACTAGTTAGGCGAACAATTTTTTTCTCAATATCAATGCCTTCAATTTTATAGAGACATGTTGTAATTAGTTTGTTTGTAGAATTTTTGAAATAGTTTTCTCGTGTGTAACAACATAAGAAAATATTTTGAACTTATTTATTCTTTAATTTTTTTTTGGCTTAAGTAAAAAAGAAAAAAATTCTTACAAGGCTATTTCGTTGATCCTCTACTAATGATTAAGTTTATGTAGCGCACATTTAAAAACATATGAACATTTACTATTTTTTCGCTTCTTATTATAGTAAGGAATTTAGAATTGTTGAGGTAAATATCAAAGGAGAGTTTGTGGCGTCATATTAATCTCAAGAAAATCATAAATAATGACAAGAAAAATCCTTTTATTTACCGATACATATGTGTTTAAATATGTTCGTCCCTTGAGTGGAATTTGTGTATCTATGTGGTATCAAAATATTTTGAAAAAATATTTCGTTGAAATTCTATCATCGCTATATTGACCAAAATCAAAAGTGGAAACAATATAAACATGCATAAGAAATAAATGTAGTCTAATAAGTCACTAACATTTTTCCCACCTAGTATATGCTATTTTTTTCCCAATCCTTTTATCTAGTAGCAGAAGAGGTAAAATCTCTAAGATCATCAGGTAAGCTTTAGAATATCAACAGACCTGGAGGTTATGTGAAACCTTTGTATAAAGAAAGTTAGTTTTGTGAAGAAGGTACAAAGATGTGAATGTAACTTGATAAAATTGTTGGTTTATGTATTCAACAATAAAATTTCCACTTCAAAAGGATACCAACATTGTAGGTTCTACAATTTTATATTACAATAGATATTTATCTCCTTTTGCTAAAAATTATAGATCAAGAGATATTTAACTTTCTAGCTCCACATGATAGGGAGATTTTAATTACTTTTACTATTATCTCTACATGTACAAATATCTTGACCTCAAGAATATGAATATGTTTCGGAATACTGGGTTGGTTTCTAATTGAATAGAAATTTTGAATTATGTATATTGGGGTTTTCATACTTTAATTTAGAAAACATTATTTTCCTATTGCACAATGTTTAATAATTTTAGTTTAAGTGTTATTTTAGTGATACAACATTATTACAATTCACTCCCAATAACATAGCCCAAATCAAAAGGAAAATGGGCATGCTTAAAAGGCAAAGAAAAATGAAGCAAATAAAAAAACGATTCATATGCATCATCGTATAAATATTCGGGAAAATTTCACACACTATCTAACACACAGATGTAACGCATATGGTTCCGTGGTCCCCGGTCCCTCCCTGCGTATGTCTCAAAAACGCTATTTCATGTTGATCGCGGTCACAATTGACGTCCGACCAACAATTCCGGAGGGCCGAATACCTGGCCAGTTTGAAATGTCGTTTGAAATGCCAATCAAGGATTTCAAATTTCTGAACTAGCCGTTGAGATCTGGTCCCCGCTCCCTCTCTGCGCATGATGTAAATTTTCCCTAGAGAGTGGATCTCCTTTTTTCTATTAAGCACGTCTATTATGTGGTCCCCCCTCCCTCCCTGCGCATGCCTACAAAACAATCATGTAGTTTATTCCATCACACCACATCCTTATCAAACTTCTGTTTCTTGTTATTCCGACGTGCAGAATGCCTTTCTTGTTATTCCGATGTGCAGAATGGTTTGGAAGTTCCGGTAACTCATTTTAAATTTCCTACGAACGGTAACTGATGGGTGCCTCATTCGTCTATAAAACCACATACATGGGTGCCTCATTTCATTCCTCTCATATCTTTGGCACTCTGAACTGTAGGCTGGTCGTGTGGATGGTCGATCTCTGTATATATTTTTATATAGGTGATGTTTACAGTTGCTCTGTGGTTTATGTTGCTCAGAGGCTATCCGAAAGCTTTGGATGCATGGAGACGAAGCTTTTCTTCCTGAAGAATCTGGTATGACTTCATTCTTGTTATGCTAAACTTTTCTCCACTCAGATGTTTTGTTAGGCTATATGTTTTGTGTTTTTTGGTATTTTGTTTCGAAATTTTCGTGTAATGTTAATTGATTTTTGATGTGTTGTTAAACTTTTTTGTCTACCCAGGTAGCAGCGGTAGCATACTTTCATCCTTGGAGAATTGTGACAAACAGAGTTGGCCCGACCCTTTATCAATCATAACAGGTAAATAGATATGCAATTCCCATTCATACTTAAGCTTTTCTATAATAACAATAACAAATATAATGCTTATGTGTACCATATCATATTTTCAGTGTGTTCGCTTGTGTTCCTATATTACTTTTATTCCTCATTTTTTCTGTGGTTACTGTTGTTTTGTGTTGCTACTTCTATGCGTTTATGCTATTCCTAAAATTCTGTGTTGATCGTTGCTTTGTGTTACTATTTCTTTGAACGTTACGTCCGGCTTAAAACCACTGAAATTTCTCTTTCTATGTTAGGAACATGCAGTTTAGAGTGTCAGGGTTATCTGTACCAATCTCTTTCTATGTTATATCTTTTCATTTATATTTTTCTTCAGGTTTGCTGTACAAATCTGAGACTAGCTACGTCCATGAATATGAGCAACTTACATCCTTCAGTGTATAAACGGGACGTTGTAAACTTACGTCCTTCAGCGTATAAATGGGACGTTGTAAACTTAGGCACCTCTTTTTTTTGTTCTTGAGTTCAGCTTTTAAGGGCGTCAAAGCCATGGCCAGGAAAAAATGTTCTTCTCCATTCACCTTGCAATATAACAGCACATTATTAAAATAAACTGAAATACATTTGATAGCAACCGTTTAGGATAAAGAAATAATCGTATTCCCTTAATATGAGTAGCTTGCATCCTAGAGAGTATAAATGGGAGGTTGTAAACCCGACATTCCTTTTTTTTAACAAAATCTTCTCCAGTCGAGATTTTAAAGGACATTTAAACGCTTTACACAATAAAGATTTGTATATTTTATATAAAAAAATTAAATTCGTGATGATATATTAGGGATGATATTTTAAAAATGGTGTTCTTTAATATTACAAAGACAATGATAATTGTTTTTAAATCTATTATCATTTATCTCTTATAATTTTAATGTGTTTTATTGTTTTATATATTATAGATATTTTATTAAATCGATTATTTTATTCATTATTGAGTATACTATTACATGATATTTTCATTATATTGTATATTTTGTTTTTTAATATTTAGAATTTGAAAACCATTAGGATATATTGTTATTAATATTGGGTTATTATTTATACAAATATTTTAATATTATTTAGAAAAAAAATCTAACTAAATAATAATTATAATATAAAGTTAAATATATAGTAAAACTATATTCATTTATTTTACAAAATAGTTTTATAAGTAGACTTTATTTAATGTAATAATATATTGTTTTTTTAACATTATTTTAGTATAATAGTATAATGTGTTGTAGATATTATGAAAGATTTGATGCGGGAAAGGGAGTGAGGGAGGGAAATGGTGGCGGGAAGAGATGAAGCATATAAGGGTTGTAGGCAGTGGGAGTGTAAGAGGGACGGATGGAGTGGGTCGGGTAGTGGGAAACTAATGAAGGAGGCAATGGGGGAGAGGGAAAGGGAGAAAGGGGAGAGATAAAGGGGAGGGAGGGGGGAAGAGGGAAAGGGAGTGGGAGAGGGAGGAGGAGAAAGGGGAGAGACAAAGGGGAGGGAGTGGGGAAGAGAGTGACAGGAAGGAAGGTGGGGTGATATGTGTAGAGGAGGAGGAGGAGGAGGATGCAACGGTGAGGAGATGTGGGTGGCAGGGAAGGAGGCTGCATGGTTGTAGACGGAGGGAGAGAAGGCACAAGAGGCAGAGGGGAAGTTGGAGGAGGTAGAGCAAGAGGGGCAGGAGGTGGTGGCAAGGGAGGGGGAGGACAGAGAAGGTGGTGGAGGTGGCTACATGGTAGGAGGGGTAGGAGGAAGGAGACAATGGGAAAAGAGGAGGAGGGTGAGGCAGAGGTAGAGGTGGGGGTGGACGCGGAGGGGTAGGAGGAGGTGGAGGAGGTGGTGAAAGTGGAGGAGGAGGAAGAGGAGGGGGAGGTAGAGGAGGTAGAGGCGGAGGAGGAAGGGTGAGGAGGGAGGGGGTGAGGCGGAGGAGGAGGAGGTGCAGGCG
>APFE031275862.1:2028-28422 GCA_000404065.3 Pinus taeda | reverse complement strand
GAATCTTGTCTATGCCTTGAAGAAGATGGAGTTGTGAAAATCGAACTCTTGGCTCTAGCTATAAACCTTCCCCTAGAATCTCTTGCTCTATGCATGCCATTTTTTTTTATTTTTTATTTAAGTTGGGATAGTAATTCTCTTTCTGACCTTCCAGATCACACTAGGTGCAAGAAGAGAGCATACTCAAGAAATTATTGAACCAATAACTCTCTTTTCTGATCCTCCAGATCACACTAGGTGCAAGAGGAGAGCATACTTCAAGAAGTTATCAATTTTCCCTTCTTTTTATTATTGTTTTTTTTTTTTTTTAAGAAATTGGATACCTAGTTACACTTCCCCGGAAACGGCACCAAAATGTTTGGTCAATTTAGAGTGTCCTAAATTGCTACATTAATTATCAATCCGGGAGTCGTAAACTGATAAAGTGTGGCGCACTATATGTGCAAGATAACGTCTTTCTACTCTTTTTGTCGTCTTTGGTTTTTATTTGTTTTGGGGGTTTTTATCTTGGTTGGCTTCCTAATGTGAGAGGGAAATTCTAAAAGATAAGTATGGATATAAATGTTCAAGGCAATGATGTCCTTTATAATGATTCCCCAAACTTCAAACTTCAAAAGGGGTTTAAAACATGTAATGACAAAATTAATTGCCAAAAGAAAATGAAAATGTGCCACTATACTAGTCAAACAAACAGTGAACTATTGATCATGAAACCCATTACCCTTACTGCTGTCTAAATACAAAAGAAATTGTGCTCAAAGAAATCCAAGAATTTCAAGCAAAGTAAAGCTAAAATCAAATTACATCAACTCATATTCTGACCCCTCACCATTAGTCTCGCTATGGCTCTTGGAGGTAATCATAAACAACTTGAGCAATCTGATATCTAATTTGCAGAAAAATAAACTAATATCAAATTACACGCTCATACTTCAATCCCTCGCCAGTATTCTCGATATGGCTTTCGGAGGTAACTGATAATGACATGAGAAATTTAATATCTAATCTAACTAATAAAGCAAATGTATAAAACTGAAAGAAATAAAACAGTGCTGGAATTAAAAACTAAGAAAAATAAATCAGCAGAAAGATAAGACTGTTTCCATGTCATTAGTCATTGTAAAACTATGTGCAAATGCCTGGGCTGCCTACTATAATCTGGAACAAAGATATTGATCAATTAACAGCATTATAAAAGCATGTAAAATTATGGACAGAAATAAAACGTGAATACCATAAGCAATGCAATATATACATGTGAATGATTATGGCATAAGGAACATAAAGAAATAAAGCATGAAACTATACAGCAATAAACAAAACCTCGGTGTGTACAGGGGCCCTCTGCACAACCTCGAGCAGTCAGCTATCAACCACGAATTGAGTTTATAAACAGAGTCTTCTTATGTATTCAAAATGCAGTCATAACATAGAAATAAGGTCACAGAACAATGGGCTTGTTAACAGTCAAAATTACATTACAAAAGCTAACTACTATGCATATGAGAACGCATTATTTATAATAGAGGATGACATAACTACTTTCCTACAATCTGCACTGATAAGAGACACGTGAACAACCACGTCCAGGAATCTAGCATTATCGCTGTCGTGAATATTAAATCTTTGGTGGGTGGCTGTTGGATTCGGCTTATGGAGCAATCCACAGGTGTTGATATGTCCACTGAGATTTAGGAACGGCCACGCAAGTATTCATGTGGTGAAAAATGGAGTTCTGTCACCGTAGGACTCTTAGGTTGACCACCGCTTGACTACCTTTGACCATGGCCTCTTTTGATGAATTCGACTGAGCCAATAGGACTCGGTCCATGTCCACATCATTTTCAACTTACCCATGTGGATCAATTTGCCTGAAGACACTTGCAATATATACTTTAACAAAATAGCTATGGAAAGTTGAGCTAGCTGGGAAAAGTGACAAGATTCCGCAGCTCATAAGCAAAAATCTAGTTCAAACAGCAACACAAAGACATAGTCAAGAAACCACTTTAAATGCTCTTTTATAACTAATATGCAATGATACTGATGACTTAGGAGGTTCAGATGAATGGAAAGAAGCTAGAAAAAGGTGTAGAAAAGATGCAAGTTTGGGACTCAACTATACCCTTCCCTTACATGTATACCCAATTAACGATTGTTTCGTTAGGTTGGGTTTTTGTAGATGGTATCCGTAGTGGCAATAATATTAGGGACCTTTCATGTGTGATGGAAAGGGAGATGTCCTTGCTATACTTGGGGAAAACATTGGCCATAACTCTCTTGATTCTCCTTGGGGGTAGCCCATTACACATAAGGGTGCTTTCTTTTAGGCGTAAGAGCTATTAAGAAGGAGGCCAACATAATTGTTCCAACAATATCTTCATAGTCGACTTGGGACCTAATCAACCAAGCTCTATTTGTGGGAAGATCACATTGATCTTTTATTTGTGTGCTTGAGTCCATATATTTGTTAGTGTGTGCTTTTTGTTCTGAGTGTACTTGTCCATAGGGGTGTTTTACTTTAATTTAGCTATATAATAAAATGTATTCATTGTGACTGACCAAACTATTTGACGTTCTCGATTACTCTTAAACCTTTCTCTCGAAGATGAAGGTCCGCCACTTAGGAGATGTGGGATAGGTTCAACAATAAAGGACTTAGACAACACTGAGGTTGAAGGGGATAACCTTGGCTATAAGGGGGAATACTTAGTTATTGTTGAGGTTATTGATGAAATTTCACCACCACATGTCAACCTGATTTTGACCAACCCTTTTGGCCATGTACTTGTGAAACTGAGACCTTTTTCTTCTCAAAACTTTTCCTTGTTCCTAATACTATGTAAAGTGAGAGAGGCACATCTAACTGGGGGAGATGGGTCCCTTGTCACCTTCTATGTTGGAAGTAGCTTGCTTCATGTACATATTACCATTGATTATCATGATAGGGCCCACTTCTCCTACATTGGCAACACCTTTGTCCTCTTTATGGGGCATTCCATGAGTTTCTTTGGTAACCCCTACAAGTTTTCCAAGTTTTTTAGTATCTCTACCTTCTTTAACCTTTGTGTTTGGAATGGGGGGAAACCCTAGTTAGCCAGTGGGAGTTGAGGTGTTTACAACTAGATCATCTATTCCTATAGTTTCTTTACCTAATATTAGCATATTTTCTTTGGGAAACATGTATAGGTGGTCTATGTTTGATTCAAGTTGGTCTAGGGGCATTACTGTTTTTGGAGGAACATGTCAAACTTGGGGTAGTTATTGATAGGCAAGATGCCTTTCTATGGGATTTATCCTTCCTTCAAAGGGGTTAAATTACCTGGGAGCCTTAACCTCACTAGTACCACTATGCCAATGAGTTCCTACACTTATGGTAGTGCTTTTGCACAGGGAGGTCCTTCTTCTAATGTCGAGTACAACCCCATGAGCACTTATGCCTTTGGGAGTCCCTTGTTCCCTTGGGGCATTTCCCCTAGAGGAAAATATTCTTTCATGACATCTATTGGCCCAATATTTCAATTTCTTAGGATGAACTATTCCATTGGTCCATCATATTCCACCATTAACTATGCTATGGAGGCACCACAAGGTCCATTAGGGAGAATATTTTTACCTCTTTATCCATTTAATCAACATCAGGTTCCATTTCTAGCCTCACTTGATTTTTAATACTTGGAAAAACTTGCGAATGACCCTATATTCCATTATCATATGTGGCCACCTATGCCTGGAAAATTACCTTATGATATTCCTAAATTCAAGGGATATCTGGGAGAAAGCCTGACCACACATATTACCACCTACTATTTAAGGTGCTCTTCAAATTCCTTGGTGGATGATTCTATGAAGTTGTGTATTTTCCAATGAACCATGGCCAATGATGCTACTAAATCGTACATTGAACTTGATAAGGCACCTCATAGTGACTATGCTTCTTTGGCCCATGCCTTTTTGAATCATTTTCAACTCCTACATATCTCGGGACTGACCTCCTGTCCACACCTAAAAAAGAGAACTCTACTCACATTTTGAATCACATTCATGAGTAGAGGATACAAAAGAGGTTAGTTAGGACAAGATTCCTAACTAGCCACTTAAAGACTACTTTACCTAATCCTTGCTTCCACCTATATCCAAGGATGTCGTCATGGCTGAGGCGACTATTGAGGAGTGAGACATTTTACATGCTCAGCACATTGATTTGATTTATTCTTAATCAGACACTTTATACGATGTCATCCCTAATGCTCCTTGTCCTTCATCTAGCCCACCATTACCCAAACTAGGAATTCATTATGTGTCAATGGTTACATTTATTTTGATGTTATTTTCCAATTATCAACTCAACTAGGAAAATTGATTATCACATCCCAAGCCCCAACAAGTGTGTCTTGTTCTCAATAAACACAATATTTTGACAAAATCACTGAGGTTCATATGATACAGTCCAAAATTCCAAAGGTTCCTCATAAACCTAGAATGAAAAAAAAAAAAAAAAAAAAACTCTAAACCTTCTCAGGAGACTACAAAAAACCAACCCAACTAGGGTGGGGGCACAAATGAGAAATGTTGTAAGGTTAAATTCCCTTGTAAAATTTATTAGGCATATCATTTGACTCATGATTTCCCACGTATGGATGAGGTTTACCATCTTCTTATGCCACCGACATCCACACAATGCGCATATTCTCATATGTGATGATCAAATTGACTTTTCTACAAGAACTAAATCTTATAACACTCTTGAGTCAAGTTCTATTTCTAAGGACTTGGCCACCCATTCTACGCTCAATGGACCTCTCAAATTAGATAATCCTTTGGAACTAAGATTATCTAGAGGTAAACTCGTTTCCAAACTAAATTTTCTTAAAAATTGTAATATATACCCTAAAGAGAGCTCATGGATAAATCATTAATATCTGAGAATATCTATTGACGCATCCCTTGTTGATGGACTCACTTGGTAGTCTGAAACATTGGGTTCACAAAAATCTATAACAGGGCATTCCTCCTCATCTAAAACCATCCTCACCTGTATGGATTCATTATTTAACAACTAATCTTTTTCCCACCCAAGGGTGTTTTCTTACGTCGACACATAATCCAAATGCATGAGCTACCCAACACTATAGTATTGTTGAGGATTTAGCCCAAGCACCTTGTTCCATGTTTACTATGTAGGTTTTGTAGAGTTGTCTTGCACAAAAAGAAACCTTGTTGAATGTTATTAGAGATTTGGATCCCATATATTCAAGTTTGATCACATTTTAAATTGATTCCCCTCACTTTCGAATGTCTCATCAAGTCACTTTTCAGATCTCGGTGCATGTCTTCAATCGATATGTACACCATACTCTTGTTGATGAAGTGCCTTCAACTTGTGTTATGACCACGTTATGATAGAAAAATCTCAGTTCTCTATTACTCATCAAGTCAAACACAACTTTATAGGCCTTTGATGGTTATATCTTTGTGCCTTAGTGGATTCTTCCTTGATTTTCCATTGCTCTAGGGTGAAAAACTATGCATAGATGTTGAAGTTGTGGATGCTCCCTTATATTATAGCCTACTCCTTGGCCATAGTTGATTCTATGACATGACCAATGTCATGTATTTGGTGTTTTGTGTGATCCGCTTTCCCCATGAAGTAAATATTGTCAAAATAGATCAACTTGAATATTGTTTGTTGTCAACAAAACCTTTCACTAGACGAATTGTCTTGCCATTTGTCAAAGCTAACCCTTCGAATTATGAGAGTGTTTGTGTAGGATCATTTGAAATCCCATCACTTATTAATTTTTTTCCTATACCCCCACTTTATACTCCTTCTTCGTCTATTGATCCTATGAATATGATCTCTTGTATCATTAGTGGACCCCATCAGTCCCATGAACCTTGGGTGATGCCTTCTCCCTCAGAAGTAGACTTGTATGGTGAACATATGTTTCCTTTTGTTGAATATATTTCCTTGTAGGGAATATTATCAATACCTCCTGACACTGGTTAGAAGCTCCATCACAGTATGTAATATGATCAAGATAATTTTCCCACATGGGCTGTCACTCTACCTATTCCACATAACTCCCTCGATGATCAGTCCCCTTCTTGGAATGTCATAATAGAGTTGATGAATTCACTTACTAATATTAGGGATACTATTCCTTTTGATGCCTCTATTCTCCCTCAATAGGAACTTGTATATATTGGCAACATAAATCTTGAATCATGCTAGGGGGCATTTTCTCAACCACTCCTAGATGTGACACCCTTGGACCAAGTCAAGACTTGGGTTTCTGATACTAAACTTGCTAATGAATTTTCAAACCCACGTCCTCTTGTTGACGAGTACCTTGTACCCCCTATATGTTTTGATAACCATTAGTAACGAGTTGCATTAGCTCATGAGACCACTCCCCTTTATGTCCTTGGGTATTTCCTAATTGTGACATGGTTTTAGGCCTTCACTGGCATCATCAACCTTTAGGACTCTGGAAACTCAAATCTATATGGCATGGCCCCATCATGGTGTAACATATGGTACCCAAAACTTCCCATGAGTTTATATACAGGAATTCTTGGCCTATGCCTACCAATGCGAAAAACTTGGTGTGACCTATTAGACCGTGTTGTGCTTTGTACATATGTATTTTAGTTTGGCGTGTGATGTGATAAATTTTCTAGTACATCATATATGCCAAAAAATTATGAAATTTAAAAAATAAAAAATATATGGTCCTATTCTTACCCAATCCATGTTTTGTTTGTTTCATTATGTTCTTTAACCATGGGTCTAGTCTTTCTGGATGGTTTTCACAAAATATAGTGGTGTTTTTATTACATCATCCACTAGACCCTATGTGTATTTCTCTTAAACCTAGCATCTAAGGTTAGGTATTTCCCTAATTTTTTTGATACATTATAAATCACCCTCACCATATTCATTGCGCCTTAGGTCCAACCTTGTTAGTTGCGATATTAACATGTCTCTTTTTACATGTCATAATGATCTAATAATCACCCTATGAGTGACCTCAGTTAAAGATTTATTAAATGAAGGTATTACAGACTCATGTGCTAGTGTGTCTAAGTTATTTAAGAAATGGATCGATCAGATTACAAATACATAGACACTTAAAAATGGAAAACAGCAAAGAAATACAGTAAGTAAATACAAGAACACAAGAAATTAATAAGGAGTTCATCCTATCCTCTAGGGCTACATCTCCGGTCCAGCTTCAATGGTGGTCTTCTTTTTATTGTGTCATGAAGCAGAGAATTACAATGAAGGATCTCAATATGAGTCTCCTGAAATAGATTGGCTTGGCAGGGTGGTTCTTGGATTCCCCATAGCCACAGGAGTACACAAACTCTCTTCCTTACTAGCTCTTTGACCTCTCTGGTCTGACAGATCCTCTCAAGGATGGCTTGAATCTCTCAAGCTCTCTGGTGCTCGACATTGCCTTTGATCAGCTTGGCCCTCTGCCTTCTTCTGCTTTTTGCCTTACTAGTTCTTCTCTTCTCTGTCTTTTGTCTTCGGTGTTCCTCTTTGGGTTCCCAACTCCTCTACTCTCTATCTGGTTTGTACATGGCGTTAAAGCCATTCGAGCTCATGGTGGTTCACTTTCTTTTCCACCTCCATCGATTTGCCTACTTGCAGCTGCACTTGGAGTTCCCTGTTCTCGGCTTCATCATCAAACTCACAAGGAGTGGCCACTTGTCCTCCTACAAACTGCGCCAACCTTTCGTTGATTCAATTCTTCGGTTACGTCATGGAATGAGTCTTTCGCCACGTTGGTAGTCAAAGCGAACCTCAAGTTTTTCTAAATCGTGGCTTAACCCTCTGTCAATTCCGTCTTCTCCATCAGGTGCATTCTCAGCCATTAGATATGGAGCCCCCAGATCTAACACCATTCACTCGTCCTGCACGGTTGACTAGCTCGACCGTTAGCGCGCGACGAGAGGTAATTTCCTCTCTCCTCCGCTTGCCACGTGTTAGGCGCTGAGTGGAATTGCTCCTTTTCCATCAAAACTGCTTACTACCCATGGACGCCCCCGATCAATACCACTAGTTTTGGAGTGGGTCCCATTGCTAGCACTTAGCCTTTGGTCCCATGGTTTTCTTAGCTCCCATGTGACCGAGTGCTCAGGACTTCTCCATTTTGAGGGTTTTTGCCCAGCGATGCGCGATTAGTGCTAAGTGCTAATTGCACTTCAAAAACTCCCTCTGTTTCCCGATCCGGGCCTCCCAAGGGCTAATCTCAGCTCCCGCGCAGTCTCCATGGGCCTCGGTCAGCGTGCTTTGACCAAGGTCCTCGTCGTTCCATGCTGGCTGCCACTGCCACTAGTTTAGAGGTGTTTTTGATCACTGTTTTAAATTCTTTGAAGTTTGTCCTGAGTTGGTATAACCATGGCTCTGTTAATCATTCTTTATGGATCCAATTTAGATCACATAACATGGTATTAGAACTTTCCTATATGTGGATACCCTAGTTTAGATCCTTTGTTTCATTTTGGTGTACGTGAAAATTTATTTTCCTTGTCTGGAATACCTCTTTTTTCCCCACTAGGGCTTAGAATATAAGCCTCATTTTCTCTTCTTCCTCATCTTTTTGATTTACCCATGAGGATTCTACTTAATTTGTACCTTGTGATTGTAGCAAAATTTTATCCTTATTTATGCATGTTAATAAGGCTTGGTCTCGTTTCATCATCACCATCACATTATGCTTATCCCATTGCTTTCTTTCACTTGGTGTTCTTACCTTTCCTAGAGGGGCTGCTATGATGAGTGGTCTCCATTGCGAACCTCCCTACTTCACTTTGCTTAGGGCAGTTCTTTCAACTTAAAACTAGTTGCTACCACTTATAACACTTGTTCCTCTAGGAATAGCTCCCTTTGTGTCCTTATTATGCTCATTAAATACTGAAAGATATCAAGTATCCTTTTATCTCTTTTTTGGAATCATTAAAATTGAATGTAAAAGGAACTATTGAGCTTACTTGTCTTCTCTTTCATGCTCATTAAACTACGAAGGAGATTAAAAATAAGAAAAAGAAGGGTTCTTATTAGCTTGATTTATTAGTCAAAATGGAAACATCAATCATGTTTCCATTGAACGTGGAAAATTTATGGTTCATTTCCTTAGAGTTGGGTTTTACCTTGCTTAATAGCCATACCATACTCATGATTTTGTTTACTCCTCCAACTAGTTACTCTTCTAGTCACTATGGAGCATGCTCCAACACCTCCATGTTCTTACATGATATCATGTGGTGCTCAATGGTAAATTCTTCCAAGTCACTTTTGCATTCTGCCATTATATGTTCAAGGGAATTATTAGACTCATTTGGCCATCTATAGTCCTCATTTACCTTTTTATGCTAGTCATCCCCATGTTAGTTGTACTTCATGACTTCATCTATCCACATCACTCTCATTTTGTTCCATACTGACTGATGGGGGATACATTAAGTTCCTTCTTTGATGGATCTTCTCATATCTTCATCTCATTATCTAAGAGCTTGATATAGGAACTAGTAGTATCTTGGAGCTTGTAGATCTCAGTGGCATGTTTCCTCGTGATCGCCAATTAGTTCACCTCATTTCTTCCTAGTTAGTCGAGTCTGTGAGTTTTCAATGTTAGATCATTTATTTACACTTAGTGGACTACAATAGGTACCTTGGTGTCCATTGACATCATCAGTAGGTCCCTTCGCATCTATCAATAATATGCCTTAATTACTAGTAATGAGGAAGATTCTACCATGCTTGACATTAGCTCATTCATTCACATGATGTAGATTCACACCATCAGTGTTGTGTAGAAGCACTTGGGTTAGGTATATCTCACGCTTATATGGAACCCTTCCCAATCTACGTTGCATTTATGTATCATTTTATGTACTTTGAGGACTACTCTATGGCACTTCTCTTCTACGCATCCATATTCCTATTGATGTATATTGTGACATAGATCCACATTATATTTGTTGGTCGCTAAGATATTTTGGTTTGTCACATGGATACACTATGAATTCTTCATGGCATAGTCCTAACATTTCACGTCATGGATCTGTAGTGTATAGTTGGAAGCCATGTTCAATTTCTCTTTATGACCTAGCATGAGTATTCCCACCTTGGGGATGATAGCATCATGGTCGAGACTTTATTATCTAAGTTTATCTAATTCAATTCTTTAGTCTTGGATCCTTCAATTTTGAGCTCTATATTTTTGTAATACATTTTAGCCATCAATTTCTATTTTGAGCTCATGCATCAGGGGGCATATTTTATCGCCTAATTTTCCCCCTCTTAAGTCAGTAAGAGGACCTCCACTCATGCTTGATCCATGTGACTCTTCGCACATACAACATGAATCCACCCATGCCAGCATAACTTAGTGCATAATTGGCTTAGGTGGGATGGAAATCCCAACCGGTTCCCATGCTAAAAGAATTCAATGTACAGGTGAAGGTGGTAATCAGACAGTTCCTAACGACCATCACCATGCTCGAGACATGACCTTTAGTATTAATCTGTAAGAGAACAATCATTATTATTTTCATTATGCTCTACAAGTTGTATATCTCCACCATATATGTTGGTCTCCATAATAGATCTCCATCACCCTAACTAGCCTCGACAATTGGTATCTAGCTTGGTCACTAGCCTTAGTAGCTAGTTATGGTCACCTCACTCTATTTCTCATTATTGCTAATGCTATATCTATTACCTCTACTCTTTGACTGGCTTTTCCAGTTTCTCTTTTAGGTCCTCCTCAAGCTTGTAGGTCTTTATTGTCCACCCCTACTATGTTTAATAGGAAACAAAGGCCAATGAATGCAAAATTAGGCCTAGTAATCCTCCAATCACTGCATTAATGTTTCATGAAAGAGGGCATGCTCGACATGGCAGGCATGTACATGGGCATGGTCAGCCTCCCCCAACTTGGCATGCTTTCGTGATGGAGTAATACAATGAGGACATGCCTTAGAGCATCAGGGTTTGAATTGCTACCATGAAAGCCCAAGAACTCAAAAATACCACCAATGGGCATTAGGTTCTAAGGAATCTACTAGTAATCATCTCACATACCATGAAGAATTCCTACGACTTGTTAAAGTAAGAATGGTGGATGTGGACTCCCATATGATTTAAGATCATTTGGATTTGATAACACTAGTTGGGGACTTCAAAATTCAATTTTCACCTCCTCCTCCTCGTCCCCCAGCCTTGCCCAATGTGTAGTGCAATCAAACAATTTGGTATTTTGGGTTCAAGGCTCCAAACCTCCCAACCAAGAGATTCATGGACCTAATAAATAAAAGGAGAAAGAACCAATCAACCTAGGGGAGAAAGCTCAAACTTTGGTTGAATTTGAGGATATCCAAATTGCTAACAATGAAACCACTGCCATAACCACCCAAAAATGGGAGACTTTGCAATAGAAGATAACTGCCATGCCATATGGTGTGTTCATTGAGTGGGAGTTCCCTACCTAGATTATAGAAGGCCATGATGACCACTTTTAGTATTCTTCCAAGGATGACTAGGCTCACCAACAAGTCTCAAGAAAGGCTTTCTAGGTTTTTGGTTTGTTAGTTTTTTTCATATGCTCTTTTGATATTTCTTTTATGCTTGACACTATATTCTCGACTCAAAAACTATCCTCAAAACTATCAAGAGGAACATCTAATTTCCCTCTCAAGTGTAGATGGTCTCTCCTTATTTTGAGCCCATCTAGTATGGTTTTGGATGACCTTGAAGGTACTCTCCTCAAACATGGTCTACACATGTTAACTCCTTCTTGTATTCTATGTAAATTTGCAAAAATATAATTAAATGTTTTCTTACTTACAAAAAAGAGAGGAACTCTACTCATTATCTAACTTGTTGACCATAATTCACACCTTTTCCTCTTTTATTTTCCCTTTTAGTGGGATAGTCGCCCCCAAGACACTAACATCGTACACTTATTCACTGGCATGCAATGTACAACCTAGGATCTTAGTTGTAAAGTTTCCTTTTAATGGGATTGGTTATGGTCAAACTTTTATATTTTAACATTCTCGAGGAGATAAACTCAACCTACTTTTCTATGAGTTGGCTCGAGGTCAATTATTGTGGAAGTTTCCTAACATCTTGATCCCCTAGGTGTCTAGATACATTTTCCTTGAAGGTTCAAAATCCTATATAATCTAACCTTATCAAGAGGATAAGCGTTAGACAGATAGAGAGAGCTCAACTATGTTCTTTTTTTTATGTGAGACTACCCATTGTCTAGGAAGTAGCAAGATTAAAGGATAAGGAGGAGTAACAAAGTGTTGAAGGTATAATGTACCTATTTTATTTATTAACAAAGTTAATGAGTGTCCTTACCTATATTTTGTGTTTGTCAGATGTATCTTGATGAAACTATGGTTTATACATGCTAATATCCCCTCTGTAGAAGGGAAAAAATTATTTGTTTTTCGGTGCTCATTTGTAGGAATTTAGATCGAGTGGCTAGGACCCAGATCTTATGTGGAAGCAAGGACTCCAACTACAACTTTACGTTCATCACATCACTAGCTTGTGAGGGTTCAGCTATGAAGTCATTAGCTGTTTAGCTAAATGATTATGCATGTGTTTGATTTTCATCTAAGAAATATCCACATTTCACTCCATGTTATTGGATGCATTTAAAGACAAATTCGTGGAGCAAAGGCTTATTGTTTCAAGACATTTCTTGGTACAACACCAACAAGGGCTTGAACTAGGAAGTGAACAAAACAAACTAAGGAAGAATGGAATGCCAAACTCAAGATGTTATAGGATTCTATTTCCAAATGTATAAATATTAATGATTGAAGGAGCAAATATGTCTTCAGAGCTATTATTTTTTTCAAAGATATTCAAAATGTAAAAAAATCCATGTTAATTTGAAAAGACATGTTACATGAAGACTTGAAAATTATGAAGATGTCATGGGGTACTAAGTTCGACACTCATCATATTTTATACAAGAAGAAACTAAAAAATGGTTCGTTATGTTGTCATTCTATATTTTTTAGGTTGAGGGAGTAAACACATAGGACAACATCAAAACCACTTTGGAAGCTGGGATCTAGCCCTGCCAACTTCAAAGAGGGATCTCTCTATAAAATTTAGCTTTGTTTTATGGGAATTTTAGGCTAGTTATGGCTGTACTTGTTTGTTTTGATTTTTTGATTGGTTTGGTTGCTTTAAGTGTTATAATTCCATTGGGCTATGGAGTCTATAAATTAAACTGGATTTTGCATCAATTTTTAAGAAAAGTTCTCATAGGGAAAGCTAGGTTGCACTATTTGGATCTTTCCAGAAATTAAATGGATTGTGAAATAGCATAAGTGCAAGGTTCAGTAGAAATCAAGGAGAAATTAAGAATTCCTTGATTTGACTTCAGTGGAAAACATTAAAATTACCAGCAGCCAAAATAGGGTGCTCTAAGTAACAAATATTATTTATCACAGTTTTTGTTAAGTAATTCAGATATTCAGAATAACAGAGAAAGAAAAACAATGTTTTAATAGATAAATAGAAGAGACACATCATCATTTGGTACACCACTCGAATCATGTGAAAGGTCCTTGTATTATTGATGCTCCAATGCTTTGAAAAATATAATATCCAGAAGAAATTACATTCAGAAATCAACCCTTAATACTTCAAATAACAAAGTATTTATACTAATAATTACAAAAGTCCTTTACAAAATTGTTGTCAAACCACCAGTGTATTATTAGCCTAATTACAACAATACGATTCATTCCTGGCAGAAAAATAGGCCATGTAGACATCTAGAAGGCAAGGTGGCTCTCTTTTGGTGGATTCAGTTGCTGAGTCAACCTGAAACTATGTTGCGTTGGTGTACTGACTGTCGTGTTGGCTGATGTGTTGGTCGCTATTGTACTACACCCAATTTACTCTTCAATCTAGTAAATTAGAAAGCTCTTCCCATCTCTTTTCATTAGGTATGGTCAATTTAATCGCCCTTCGGTAAACTTCATCTACTTCTGTGTATTTGGCAAAAGTCAGCTTTGCAGTAAAAATATGTTTACCTCATTATGTATGTGGAAGTCATTTGACATGGTTTCCAAAAATGCCTTTTTTTTCATAATGCCTTTTATCCCACTGGCCTTGATACTACTTCTGGCCATTTCTTTCATCTTCGGGACATAATCTTCCTAAGTGATCAGTTTATCATTTATTACATAAATGTTGGGCAACCCTTTGTGGATCAATGTTTCAATTCTATTGCAGAACCTGTTTACTCTAAGCTCCAATGTTTCACATTTTTCTTCCAACTGATCAATAAGGTTCCTCTTAGTCAAGACTTTCTTAACTTCCAAAATAGTGGTTGTTCTGTGATTGATTCCTAATTCTTCAAGTTCATATTTGGACTTAGAGTTCAGGAATTTGATAATGTTGGAGGCTTCTGCAGGCATGTCTCCAAGCTTCTCCCTTCCCTAAACAATGGTTTCTGTAGCTTTTCCTATTAATTCCTTGTGCTCAAATATGATTGGATAGATGGAAAAATCACATTCATAGAATCTAGAATATTCATCCAAATGGTTTCCTTGGATTGGAACAAGATCTAACCAATTGAGGTATCCCTTTCTACCCTCTATAATGTTTCCAGCAATCTCTGTGATTTCTTCATTTCAGTAACACGAGCAACTTCAACTTCTATAAAGTCTTGATCTCTTTTGACTGGATGGACATGTTCTCTAGTGTCTTGGTCACTTGTTCAGCACTTGCAGTATGAGTGGAAGAAGTAGCTGCACTGGTTGTTCCTGTTGCTGGAAGATGAGAAATGGGTATGTCATCTAGGGGAACAATAGCCATCTTCTGACTCTGTTCTTTCTCCTTTATCATATTCTCCATCTCGTCCTCCATTTGTCTAATCTGTATGTTTTGCTCTATAATCCGTTTCATCATGCCTACATTCTATGCTTCATTTTCTTCAATATCCTTGGTCAATGGGTCCTTTGTGGTTGGCAGCTTGAGTTGCTTCCTCAAGGATACAATATCCAGATTCTTATTTTTAATGATCTCCTCAACAACATTGACATCTTTAGGGTCATACCCTATATGTACCACCAAATCCTCCAAAGACTTAATCTTGTTATCTTTTGCCAAGTATGACACCTTCTCCATTTTCAATTGAGATTTAACATTACGAAATGGAACATGCAACTTGGATAATGATATAGTAGTGTTACTCAGTGTAGAATATATCATCTCACCAATTTTCTTATGCATCTCCATTTGATCAATGGGATGAATGTATTTTGTGTTGAACTCAATGGTAGTGCTTTTGTAGTCTGATGTGGTTTTTAGCTATGGAATTTGGGCCTCAAGAAAGACCATCTGCATCTTTCCATGCTCTATGTCAAAAACTGACAACAATATGCTCTCTGAGCTAGAGGTATATTTCCAAAACTGATTATAGGTACTATTTTTAAGAATCTCATTCTTGAGCTTAATTTCCCTGTACCTATCAAAAATTGTCTTTTCTCTCTCCTTGGACACTCTGGGATTCTAATTCTATTTCCTTCTGACCCTGTGAGGATGAAGGTCCTGTAGTATATGTCACAAATTTGTTTCTTGCAAGTGGTGGATCTATAATTATGATAGCAACCTGCTCTTCTGTCACTTTGTCAACATCTGTCCTAGGAGTCAATTTTGTCCTCTTCCTATAATTGATCCTAAACTCTTTGTCCTCACTTCCAGTTCTTGATGAAGATCCCTCCTCCCTATGTCTTTTGCTTGAATTCTCTTGAGGAGTAGGAGTCTGGAAACTAGAAGTGGAAAAGGGTTGTTCTTCAACTTCCTGCAAAGTGTTTTCTATCCATTCTAGTTGATTGGCATACTTCTCTATTTCAGGGCTTGAAGTATGGATGTAAGGAGTACTTTTATTATCTACACTAAGCTTTGAAATAATGCTACAAGGGTCATAAGACCATGCAAAGCTCAAACTGAACTTCATTTCTTTAAGCATATTGTCTGCTTCTTCACCTGTTATCTTCGTATTACATAGAAATGGGTCCGCCTGTGTCTTTATTCAGAACTGTGATTTCTTCTTGGCCACTACAAAATGAATGTCATCAAAATTCAACATTTGTGTAATATACTCGAGGAAAAAAATCATCATATGGAGGTATTTAGGGAGTTTGTAGGGTGCCAATTCATAACCATAAACCATCATCTCGGCATAGTTTTGGTTTAAATACTAATCCCCGATCTTTGCCTGATCTGATAGATGCAAAATTCTCTTAATTTCTTCACTGGTTCTGGGCTGTGTAGAACTATTAAGGATGTTCATGTCTATGTGAATAAAATCCTCAATAAACTTCTTATAAGAGAACTACTATTGTTTCTTCATGGCCAATGATGTCCAAAAGATCACTGGCCACTAATTTCCTAGATCATCAAGCTTCTGCATTGCAAAATTGAATAGTAAAGGAACATATAGATTAAAATGGAGGTGTAATTAAACACTTGTTCTGTGGGAAAATTTATAAATTGTTCATGAATGTTGTCAACCAAGAATTGACTGAAATTGAACATAATGGAAGGCTTACTGTCTCTGGAAAATATGGAAAGGAAACCTAAAATGGGCTCATCTACCCACTGATCAGAATAATAACCCCAAATATAGGAAATCTTGGATATAGTTTGCTTGGCTTGATGAGGGAAGATGGAGGAAGGATATGGAGGATTCTTCTTGGGTAACAGGGCATTCTTAGGCAAGAAGATCTCGAACATTTTAGCTCTGGTAGCGAAATCCAGCTTCTGATAAATATGGGTGAGGGCTTCTAAGGAGAAAGGAGTACTATTTCCATAGAGGGAGTAGCATTATTTGGTCAATGGAAGGGGCAATAATTGCAAAGAGAATGTCATTGGATGGGGCTATGATAGCTCTTTGGGAAAGGACATAGCATTCCTAACATTTTTTGGTAAACTCAGGGGCTTGTAAGGTTAAGGAGAAGATGTAATGGGGAAGATTGGACTCCCAGAGCCCTATTTCAATAGTTTTATCTACATGTTTATCTTCCAACCAACAATATAACTCCAAAAAATCACAGTCACACTCAGTTTCATTAATCCTATAATCCTTGTTACCTAAAGGGATGTGATCTAAATCTACAGAGGGAGGGATTAATGGATTAACAGGCTTATATTCAATTTTTCTTTTGGGAGACATGATTGTATTAGTGAAAAACAAGAGGAATTGAGTGAAAGACAAGAAGGAATTAATAGAGGAGCTTAATAGGAAACAATTTGGGTAACGAATTGTCAGGTGAAAAAACAGAGGACTTTCAATTGTCAATTTTTGTCTTGGTCTGGTCACGGAAAAGCTTTAAGAAAAGTTGTTGTGCAAAGGTTGTCAATAACAAAAAATAATAGTAGAATGGTCGAAAATGATGGTTTCAAAGGGTTTTAAATGTTGTGAAAGTCCAATTGAAAAGGGCCTGGGGCCATTAAGTTCGAACGGTTACCCAGGAACTGAATTGAATGTTGAACGGTCATTTTTCTGGGAATGCATTTAATTGGACAACATCTAGGTGAAGTGGCGAGAGGAGAATGGCGGAGGAGTCATGGTGGGGCATGGTAAAGTGGGTGAGGGGATGGTGGTTTCAAAGGGGGTAGTGAATGGTAAGTGGTTTTGCAATTGGGGGGGTGCGAAATCATGAGGAGCTACAATGTAAGGGATGGCGCCCAGTGGGGAAACAACCTTTTCAGACTCCCCCACGCCCGGCGATAAAGGCAGGATGGAGAGTGGGGGCCGAAGAATGATATGGATCATGGATGCTGAGCGAAAACAGATCCCGATGCTTATGACCGTGTTGTGGATTAACTGCATACAACAAAAGAGATTTTTCCATATGTTCCCTTTTTAATTTACCTTTGAACTTAGGATAAAGGAAGTATGAAATATATGTAAAACACTTTATCCTCAACACATGTTTTATCCTTTCTTCCGATATCATTAAACCTTAGGATAAAAATGACATAAGGATATATTTTCCAAACCATCTAATTTACCTGCCCATAACTAAACTAACATTTTATTTTTTTCTAAAGGGTGCACTTAGACTAGCAAACCCACATTAGTTTCTTTTATACAAAATGAAAAGTTATCTAACCTATCCCTTAGTTCTCCTATTGATTCAGATTAAAAAGTTGAATCAATGTCATTTTCTACCTAACTACTCATTTGCCAAGATTATATTGTTTGGCAAATCTTTATTCTCTAACCTAATTTAGAGAAATTTAAACAAGTTTAATCATGATTACACTATATGGTTAAACAACTAGCTAGACATTATGGCATTTTGAACAAGCTTCACACAATCTTTATTTGACAATGATGAAGAAAAATATCTTATCAATAGTGGCATTTAGACTTGCAACACTTTCAGTATTATTCCTTTTTTTCTTTTCTTTTGATGGGGTTCTATTTTTCATTATTTTTGAATATTTTTGTTTTTTCTCTTATTAGGAAATCATTGGCAGATTGACAAGTATTTACAATATAAGATTCATGAGATACAATACTCAAATACCTTGAGATCCTATAAAGTATAGGACCCTAACAATGGCTCTAGCTGGGGATGGCACTCTCCCTGTGAGGTGCTAAGAACATTTGATCATTAGCCTTCAGTGTTCTATTTTAGCAATATCCACACCTGATTTCCTATGTTGCAGTACTTACGGTAACATATCAATGGAATCTTAGGGCCTTATATGCAGGCTTCAACTTCTATTAATAGGTCATCCAATCAAAATAATAAAGACAATGATATTTACAATGATTAATGCTAGAAAAACTTCTATTTCTGAGAGAAATAGTGCTTCAACATTCTCCCATTCATAGGTCCACCAGGCATCTCTATCCCATCTAGATGTTGGAGAAAAAATGTATTGTGTCCTCTGAAAGCATAAATGACATAAGGGCCGGTCCATAGGTTGTTGAATTTGCCATGCTTTCCTTTGTCCTCTCTTCTGGAATCCCACTTTAAAACTATATCACCCAAAGTGAAATCATCGGCTTTGGTTCTTCTATCAAAAACCTTCTTGATATTCTCTTGGATGACTTGAGCCTTATTATAAACTTCTTCCCTAGATTGTTGCAATTGGATTGTCTGCTCAATTCTCCTTTGGATGTCATTTGGCACAACCTGTAATTCCCAGACTATCTTCATGACTGGAACTCCCAAACAGGATGGAAAAACAACTTCTATTCCATAAACCAATTGGTACATCCCAATTTATTTCTTTGTGGTGAGCCTATTAGCCCAAAGTGCATTTATCAACTTGTTATGCCATGACTTTTTGTTTTCTTCTAACCACTTCTTAATAATTTTTACTAGAATTTTATTTGAAGATTCAGCCAGGCCATTACCCTATGGGTAATAAGCAGTTGAATGTCCAAAAGTAATATGGTATTTGTTGCAGAAATCTATCATTTTCTTATATCTAAAAGTTGCAACATTGTCTGTAATGAGCTTATTTGGACAGCCAAATCTAGACAGGATATTGGTTTCTAAGAATTTTATGATAACAACATCTATGACTAGTCTGGAGGGTGTGGCCTCAATCCATTTGGTGAAGTAGTCAGTAGCGGTGAGGATCCATTTATGTTGTGGAGAGGATGGTGCATGGATTTCTCCAATGAAATCCAATCCCCATTGCTAGAAAGGACTTTCAACAGATATGGATTTCAAAGGTAAAGGCAATAGATTTATTTTCCCCTAAAAAATTTGGCATTTATGGCATGAAGAAGTTACCTTTTTATGAACATCTGGGAAAGGGAAGGCCAGTAAAAACCAAATCTGAGGATCTTATTAGCAGTGGTTTTCCAGTACAGATGGCCACCGTGGTCGCCTTCATGGAATTCCTGCGATGTTCTTTTTGCATCATCTTCTAATAGACACTTTAGTAGAATACCACCACCATATTTACAATATAAAACATTATCTATGATGTAAACATTTACCCCTTTTAACTTTAGAAATCCAGCATTTGTCTTAGTCAAATCAGGAGGAACATTTAAATTGAATAAAACATAAATAAGGTTTGCATACTAGGGTGAGGTCATGAAATCCTTATCTAATTATGGAGTCGCCTATTCCTCTTGATCATCCAATGCAGCTACAAAGTTGATACCCAAAGAATTAAAGTTATATTCAGCCATCAATTGGGTTAATCCTGTTGGCATTATGGCATATGTTTGATGTTATGGCTCTGGTGTTGTCCTTGATGGCAACTCACCTGTGTGACAGATCTCAATTCAGGCACTCAGAAAGAAGAAAAAGACATATACGTAGGTTAATCTAGACGAAGATGTGTATACACGCAGGTTATACGTTACAAAAGCACGTATATGTTGGGGAATTTACTCTTGGTCCATGGTAGTTAGTCCTTGGGATTTGAACCTATGTTTTTGGACCATGGCGTCTCGTCAGATGTGTTGATCCCTAGTTTTGGGTTCATGGTATTGAAATGTTATGGTTTTGGACCGTGGTATTATGGAAGGCCTAAGACTATAAAAGAGGAAGGGGATCTTGTGGAAAACGATGATCTGTATTTATTGAATATCTGAAAAAGTGGTAGATCTGAATGCTGGTAATTGGGTTATGGTGCAGATCTGGATCTGAATAAAGGAAGAACCTTAGCGCAAAGAAGAAGGATAAGTTCTATTGATGGGTCATAATCTTTAAGCTTGAATGATAGTATCTTTATATTATCTTGGTCTGTTATATGTGGCGCTTACTTGATCTATAACACTGATAATCTGGGTTAATTAGTGTTTTTGAATATCTGAAAGAGCAAATTATCCTTTATAGATCTGTACGCACGTTCAGTGAAGTGAAGGCGCGTATACACACTGGTTCAGTGAATGAAAACAGCGTATACGCAGGTTGTTCCAAACATAGAAGCGTATGCACGCATGTTGCAGGTTATTGAAATAGCGTATATAATTTAACTTGTGATCTAGATGCTTCTGTTTATTGCTGCTGAGTTCTGGGTTCAGTGTTTGGTGTGTGGTTTCTGGTACTGTGTTTTGAGTATAGCTTTCAAAGAAGTATCTAATTAATTCAGATCTAATTGGTGGAAAGGAGATTGGTTGATTCTTGATGATTGATTGGTGTTTATGGATCCAGTCTGAAAATTGATGAAACGTGGTCCCTGGAAGAAAGAGAAGGTTGTAGCCTTCTGTAGGCCAGCACCTACGTACTAGTATCTTGGCTAGTGCAAGAACTAAAGGGGTCGTGCTCCCTTCAAAGAAAAGCTGGAGAATGAAAAGAGGGTTGTAGCTCTCTGCAGGTGCAAGCCTGCATACTGGTAAAGGACTGCACCAATACATTGTAAAAAGAAGTTTATAATTAAAAACAAGAAAGAGACGAATTGTAGCAGGTGGTTTTCACCACATTGCGGGTTCCACCTTATATCTTGTGTTCTTGTGTGTGATTATCTTGCTGCTCTGTTTTACTGTCTCTGGTTACTGGTTATTTGATTCTGCAACACAGATTAACAATCATCTTCAAGATAAAGGAAATTAAAAGTTAGCTTTGTATATGCGAGTTTCCTTCTGCATAGTTGTGTATATACGCAGGTTTATCTATCTGAAGTAGCATATATCATTTGTTTTGAAAAAGGAATATTTGACTTAATAATACTAATTCACCCCCCTTCTCAGTATTATTTCCAACAATTGGTATCGGAGCAGGTCCTTCAAAAGAAGCTTGATCGCTTGAAGGAATATCTATCATCATGAGCAATTACGAGAGGGAAGCATCAATCAGGCCACCGATTTTTGATGGGACAAACTTCGTGTATTGGAAGGTAAGAGTTACTACCTATCTTCAATCTCTTGGTACAGAAGTCTAGGAAATCATAGATACAGGGTATACTTTTCCATCAGCAACTCCTACAGATCCGGATGAGAAGAAGAAATATGAAACAAATGCAAAGGCGGTCAATACTCTATTAGGATGCCTATCTCAATCAGAATTTGTCAAGGTAATGCAGTTTAAATCTGCAAAAGAGATATGGGACAACATTGTTCTAAGCTATGAAGGAGATGATCAGGTAAAACGGGGAAAACTTCAAACCCTCAAAATTCAGTATGAAAATCTCAAGATGTATAATGATGAAAGTGTGGCTAACTATTTTCTTCGCGTACATGAGATTCCTAATTGTATGAAAAATTTGGGTGAAGAAATGAAAGAGGTTGTTGTGGTTGAAAAAGTTCTAAGATCTTTGTACTCTAGATTTGAATCTAAAGTTTCTGCTATAGAAGAAAAGGAGAATCTACAAAATCTTAAAATGTCACAGCTGCACGGAATTCTAACTACTTATGAAATGAGGAAAGGAGGTCCATCAGACAGGAGAGTAGCTGCCTTCAAGGCTTCAGGCAAAGGAGAGTACTATGAGTCAGGACACGTGTCAGAAGAAGAAGAAGAATCAAATTTTGTCAGAAATCTTCAACGAGGTACTGGAAGATTCAGAGGTAAGTTAACTTTCAAATGTTTTGCTTGTGGAAGAGTAGGTCACTATGCTGCCAAATGTCCTCATAAGGATAAGATTGACAAGGGGAAGGAATCTATTAGATGGAACAAGAAACAAAATGAAAATAAGAGAAGCTATTACACTCATGAATATAGTGATGGTATATCAAATAGCGATAAAGATGAACGAGGTAATCACTATAAACTTTTAATGGCCTTTGAACATGATGATTACTTGGATGCTATAGATGTGGATGTTTTTTATGAAGAGATTTCTAGACTCAAAACATGTTTAGAAGAAAAGAATATGATCATTGATAATCTGCAATTTCAACTTGATGAAAAAGAAAAATCTCTTGAGAAGTTAGAATGTGAAATTGTTGGCCTTAGAAAAGAAATTGAGAAAACAAAGGCCCTTAATCTTAAATTTGTTAAAGGATCTGAAACTCTGGATGAGACTATCAATGTGTAGCGTTCCCCTCTAATCAAGACAGGTCTGGGGTATAATGGAGAAGCATCTCAAGCTTCCACCTCCAAAAGTTATCTTGATGCAGCAAGAAGGAGTGAGCAAATGCCTAATAGAGATCATCAAGTAAATCAGGGACAGTCTTCCTCAAGAACAATCAAAGACTATCAAGAAAATTGGGGGCATGCTACCTTAAGGACAAACAGAAGCTACAACCAACCACAGGTAAAATCTTCCCAATTTTCTTCAAGAATGGATGACAATCGAAACTACAATCATTTGGCAGAAAGATTTGATAAACGGAGGAGTTTCTTCAATGGCCAATGTTTCTCTTGCCATAACTTTGGCCAGAAAGCAGCTCAATGTGTTGCCTATAAGACAATCATGACTAGAGAAGCTCAAAAGCAAAGAAGTATGACTGGAATCACAAAAAGGACCTATAACAACTTTTCCACCCTTTTAAATGAAATTGAATTTTCTATTTGTAATAACTTTGGCCATGAAGATTCTGAATGCAGGAGCAAGTTTTGGAAGAAAAATCAGAAGGAACAAATCTCAAGTACCAGAACATGGAGAATGAAGGAACCACAACCAGAAAGATGTGGGATAGCTTTTTATGCAGAAGGACAGGAAAATCTATGGTACATCGACAGTGGATGTTCGAAGCATATGACAGGTGATAAAGAAAAACTTGAATCATATACTGCGTTAGAAAAGGGAAAGAAAGTTTCTTTTGGAAATGATACCCCTGCAGCCATAAAAGGAAAAGGCACTGCTCAGTTGAAAGAAAAGGTCAAAGCTGGAAATATTTTGTATGTTGATGGCTTGAAGCATAATCTACTGAGTGTCAGTCAGATGTGTGATCAAGGAACCGAGGTAATATTTCGATCAAATGGATGTAGTGTTCGTGATCTTGATACAAGAAAAACAGTGATCAACGGTAGAAGAACTCCAAATAATTTATACATATTTGAAGAAGGACAACAACAATGCTATTTGAGCAAGGATGATGAACACTGGTTATGGCACCAGAGGTTAGGGCATCTAAGCTTTTCACAAATAAGGAAAGCATGCAAATACCAGGCAATTCATGGTCTTCCAGATATCAAAATTCCAGACAACACCATATGCAAATCATGTCAGTTTGGTAAGCAAACCAGAACTAACTTCCCTGAGAAGGAAGGATCACCCAGCAGGCCTCTCAAACTAGTCCATACAGATGTATGTGGTCCATTTAGGACAAGGTCACCTCGAGGAGAGGAATACTTTATATTATTCATTGACGACTTCTCCAGGATGATTTGGTTAGGACTTATGAAGCACAAAGATGAAGCATTTGAAAAATTCAAATCCTTCAAAGCCTTGGCCGAAAATGAATCAGATCACAAAATTAAGTGCCTCAGGTCCGACAGAGGTGGGGAGTTTACCTCAAATGAATTTTTCGATTTCTATGAAGAACCTGGAATAAGAAGGGAATTCTCTACAACGAGGACTCCTCAGCAAAATGGAGTGGTGGAAAGGATGAACAGAATAGTCCAAGAAATGGCTTGTGCTATGCTTGATGAGTTTGGAACTTCTGCAACCTTCTGGGGTGAAGCTGCATATGCCGCGGTTGTTATTCTCAACAAAACAAATGTCCGAGTAAACAGCACTCAAACTCCTCATGAACTCTGGTATGGTGAGACTCCTTCGGTAAATCATTTCAAAATTTTTGGAAGCAAATGCTATATTAAGAACAATGATGAACAACTTGGAAAACTTGAACCTAGAGCAAATGAAGGCATTCTCCTTGGTTATTCTCCCCACAGCAAGGCATATAAGTGTTACAATAAAAGACTTGGAAGAATTGTTGACAGCATTGATGTAGTCGTTGATGAAAAAGGATACTTTCCTAGGCAAGTAAATTATGAAAATATTGAAGAGGATGAAGACTACCCTTCAAATCAGACTGATAATGAAGAATAACCTCAAGGGGCACCAGAGGAACAAATAAGGATATAAGAGAAGACTCCATCCAGGTACGTTCAGAAGAATCATCCAGAATCTCAGATTTTGGGACAGAAAGAAGCAGGTGTACAAACAAGAAGAACAATTGCAGAAGCTTCAAGCTATTTGGCATTACTCTCCTCCATTGAACCTCAAAATGTAAGAGAAGCTTGCAAAGATGAATGCTGGGTCAAGGCAATGGATGAAGAACTTGAACAAATCGAAAAGAATAACACTTGGGAGTTGGTTCCTAGACCAAAAGATAAGAATGTCATAGGAACAAAATGGATCTTTCAGAACAAATTGAATGAAAATGGGGAAGTTATTAGAAACAAGGCCAGACTTGTTTGCAAAGGGTATGCTCAACAAGAAGGAATAGGTTTTGAAGAAACTTTTGCTCCTGTTGCTGACTTGAAGCCATCCGAATGTTCCTTGCTCTCTCAAGTTTTTAGAGGTTCAAAGTATTTCAAATGGACGTGAAATCAGCCTTTCTGAATGGAGACCTACAAGAAGAAGTGTACATTGAGCAACCAGATGGATTCATTCTTGGAAATGATCCAAATCTTGTATGCAAACTAAAAAAGGCTCTCTATGGTCTTAAACAAGCTCCAAGGGCTTGGTACTATCGTTTGGACAAATATCTTCATCAACAAGGCTTTTCAAAAGGATCAGCAGATAGCAATCTTTATATAAAAATTGAAAATAACAAATTGCTAATACTTGTTGTGTATGTAGATGACATTATCTTTGGTAGCAATGAAGAAGCTATGAATCAAAGCTTTGCCTTGGTGACACAAAAATAATTCGAAATGTCCTTGCTTGGAGAACTGACATACTTTCTTGGATTGCAAATCCAACAAAATGAAAGCGGTATCTTCTTGTCTCAAACCAAGTACCTCAAGCAGATTCTGAAGAAGTATGGCATGGAAGATTCAAAACCAGTATGTACCCCTATGGTTACAGGATGCAGTTTCAGTGCAAATGATGAATCAGCAGCAGTGCATCAACCAACCTATAGATCCATGATTGGAAGTCTACTTTATTTAACAGGTACCCGACCAGACATCATGCATGCAGTGGGAATAGTTGGAAGATTTCACGCAAATCCTAAGGAAACTCATCTTCAGGCAGTAAAGAGAATTTTCAAGTATCTTCAAGGAACTCAAAACTATGGCTTATGGTATCCTAGAGATACTCACTCTTCATGCTTATACAAATGCAGATTGGGCTGGAAGCGTAGATGACAGAAAGAGCACAAGTGGTGGTGCATTCTTTATGGGTTCCAGATTAGTATCTTGGTTCAGCAAGAAACAGAGTTCGATTGCTTTATCTACAGCTGAAGCGGAATATGTGGCAGCTGCATCTTGCTACACTCAACTCCTTTGGATGTTGCAAACCTT